>JAGKTI010000908.1:52773-64395 GCA_018397915.1 Birgus latro
GGAGAGAGAGAGAGAGAGAGAGAGAGAGAGAGAGAGAGAGAGATATTTGACATGTGTGTAATTAAGAAAGAATAGGACAGGTTGCACAGGTGAAATAAGCATTCTTCCCCCTGAGTATTTATTCATTTGTATATAGTTAATCTTTTCAATCCGGTGACGTAATTTCTAGCTTATTTTTGAGACCTAGTAAGTCGATTTTATTCAACTCGCATTGATGGGGCTAATGAGGCTCTGTCTAACCCCCCTAGTTTTTAAAAATGGTCTCTAAGTTGGCTTTAATTATTTGGAAGTGGATATGTATATAATGATTTAATAATACGCCCTTGAACTGCAGGGGTAAGTTCAGAGTGGTTAGGCTAGGTTGGTACTGGACTTAATGCCTTCCCTCCTTTGGGTATTTTTGTGGCTGCACCTTAACCCTATGTGCAGGTGTTCGTACCCCACCCCTCTACACACACACTCACACACACACACACACACACACACACACGCACACATACACACACACACACACACACACACGAGCAGAACCAGCTATTTCATACCACACTGTACCTTGACTAGTTTTCACCTTTTTTTGTGAGCAGAACAAGTAGAACCTGAAGGGGCCAGTACTGCACCATTGAGGCATATTTAACACCTCACTGAAATATACCCCTTCACTACGAAGACACATTGCTACTAGACCCTCGCAGGAGCTTTGCCAAGAAACGCCCGTGTCACTGAGTGGCTGAGTTGCGGTGTTACTGAGGAACCATTTATTACAGCCAGTCCAGTGTTTGTCACCACACCCCATCCCATGTTGCCATATCACAGGACTCAGTCTGTCATGATGTTAGATAAGTTTTGGAATATTGTGAAGGTTGTGTTTAAACTCTGGTAATGTGAAAAGGAGGGAAAAAACTGAATGACTAGTTCTGGAAGGGGCAAGGGAGATGGCGCCCCTCACTTTTGTTCTAGAGCGGTTTTTCAGACACGTTTACTAAAATTTCATGAAACTCAACTTTCTTACACAAGCCTGGTAGTTGTCATGTGTCGCCGCTTCGTATGAGCCTGTGAGTTGCCAAGCCTATTTACATGGTTGTGTATTTCGAAGGGTCCGCCAGATGCGATCACGAAGGGGCTTTTTTTTTTTTTTTTTTAGGCCCATTCTTTTAGTCATTACGATCATTTTCTATATTAGCCTGGTGGTAGCAAGACCAAAATATAAAACCATCGCATTGTGGCGGACACCCATTTTTAACTTCCCAACCGTTTTTCATATAAAAGTGGTTGACGGGTAGGAAGTGGATGCTTTAATTAGCTAAAACTGTGCTTCAAGGTATAATTAATATATAAATAGATATATATGTATGAAGAACAGTAGAAACGAGCTATTTGAGGGGAGGCTGTGAGTGTAAACAGAGAGAGAGACAGACAAATGAGCAAGTAAAGGAGGGTTGTGGTACTGATGTGGATGATACTGAAAGTGTTATGAGAAATACTGTGAGATGGTTTGGTCATGTGGAAAGGATGACAAATGGGAGACTGGCTAGACGAATGTATGGGAGTAAGGTGGAGGGGGAGACCAAGGATGTCATGGAGGGATGGAGTGGCCCACGAGAGTTGGAGGGAGGGTAACCAAATGGCAGGGGATGGGTGACGTGGAGGCGACTTGTTTGTGGTCACTCTATACGGGATTAAGGCGTCTGACAATCGATAGTCGTAAAAAATAAATACCTACGGTCAGCTGCGTCACGTTAGGTCTAATCAATAATTTCTAGTTCTGACCAGCTTAATTAGGGCAGCCTGTTGTCTCTGGTGCGTTCGTAGATCTGTATCTATCTATTGCCAGACGCCTCAATCCCGCAAGGGGTGGCCACAAACAAAACTCCTCCATGTCGTCCTGTCCCAAACCATTTAACTGCCTTGCTCCCAGCTTTTATTAATTTTTGCCTTAATAATGGAGTTTAAAGTTGCGATCATACATCACTGCCTAGAAACTGTCAAACATACTAAGGTCTTGCTAAACTAAACAGCAGTATTCAAAGGGATGGGAAGGGTTGAAATCTTGCTTCTTTATCTCGGTGCTCCAGACATGTAAATATATTATTGGCCTCAACGGTACAGCCATAAGCAAATGTTCGGTGACATTTCTGTGCCGAATGTAGCAGTGAAAGGTGTTACGTGAACTATTTTGAGCGACGGCATTAAAAAAACATGCAAGAAATCAGTCTAAGAAGGAAGGATACTCTCTGTCGTTTGGCGGGGAATAAGAAATGTGGAAGGAAGGACACATCTTTCATATTCGACAAACCTACCTTTCCTGGAACTTATTTTTGAGGAAGTGTTCATCACCCCTGGGGACGAAAGAAAGAACACTACCCACGTAATCCATGTACAACGAAACTGTTCTCTGTTCTCGTTAACATCTGTAATAATCATCCCTCAAATGCTGAGCTGTAACGAGAGATTAACACGAGGCTGGAATAAGGTCACGAAGAAGTGCTGTGAAATGGATGGTAAGGTATTATCAGATTTAATTTTTAGGAAGGTGTTGATTACATTAGGTCAGTTTACTTTCGTTACATTAGTCTGTTAGGGTTTCGTTAGGTCTGTTGCGTCGGTGTTAGGTATTCGTGAGGCTAGGTTACGTTTGTGTTAGTGTTTGTTTAGCCTAGGTTAGTGTATTAGCTGTTAGTTAGGCTAGTGTGTTAGGGATTGGTTAGGTTAGGTGAGGTTAATCGATTAGGGCTTGGTTAGGTTGAAGTTATAGGTAGGTAAAAGAGAAGCAATTGTTTTATGAAGAGAAACTTAGCGTGTGGTGATGATGATACGGTTTAGAGTACGGGAGAAGGCCGTGTGGGCAGGAGAGAGGGGCCTGGAAATCCCCTCTTGCTATTTATAACTTTCCAGATACAAAACAACGAAGTATCTTGTCTCACATCATCACCCCCGCCTTGGTGCACACGGCTCTCTCTCTCTCTCTCTCTCTCTCTCTCTCTCTCTCTCTCTCTCTCTCTCTCTCTCTCACACACACACACACACACACACACACACGAAACTGTATGTGCCTAAAATCAGTCTCAAAACTTTATAAACGCATGATAAAAAAAGTTACAGAATTTTGGACAGTACGAACCTCAGTCTTGCAATAAAAATACGATTCTGTAAAGTAACAAAGCACAATGTGAATGGTAAATACGTAAGAAACACGTTAATTTATCTAAGACATATGAAAGCAACAATCATCATCATCATCATCATCGTCATCTTCCTTAGTCAGTCCATTGCAAGACAGCGGCCTCTCCCATCATTCTTCACTCTGATTAATTGTCTGTTAACCAGTATGATCCAGTGCCAGGGTCTACGAATTTCATCTCGCCATCTCGTCCTCGGCCTGCCCCTTCCTCTCGCTCCATCTCCGGGCTTCCCAACGACGGCAGCCCGTAGCAACTAAAACAGTATGAAGTTATAGCGCAATATCCCGTCTAAGCCAGTTCTATCCAGTGCTACCCCACAGCATCTCAGCTTGGCGTCTGGAATGATCGGAGCAGCGCATTAATTCGGATTGTGCTGGCTTTAAAAAGATCGTTTGTCTGTCGGAATAGTATTTATCTCATTTTTAATTACAATTACTTTCATTATTGTTTTCATTATTCTTAGGTGGATCGTGGAGGCGCTGCTCATCCATTCACTTCATTTAATGCTATCACTGACTCTAAGTTGGGTAATAAGCCAAATACTTTCTTATAGCCCAGGAAACTATTTACTTCGTTGATGGTAACTATGCAGTCATATGGCCGCCACCTGATGTGTGGGAATGTGGCCGATAAAGGTTTACATCGAAGGTTTGGTTATGATTTTTTTGCTAACATAATGCTACTCAGGGATGTGCAACTAGTCACTGTCCATGAATGCCAGTATGATACTTAAAATAATAGCAAAGGCGACTGGAACTGATATGAACAGGGGTGTAGCGACCTTTACAGCCCTTCATTTGTGGTTTGAACTCCGGCAAAAGTTTTCAAAATAGGGGCCATGAGTTAGTCCCTCTGAAAGGAGTGCGTGGCATAAAACTGTCTCTAGGACATCGGAAAACGAGGGAGGGGGATTTGAAACGAAACGTGAACATATTTATCCACTGGTTCGTATTTTGAGAGAGATCGGTGCGTTAAAATAATGAAAATAATTTACTAGATATTTAGAAACGAGCAGATGTTTAAGCGTATCAAAGGAATGAATAAAGATTAACTGATATAACAGAGAACCACGTAGGTCCTTTGAATATAAGGTCCGTACCTGGAGTTAGGAATTATAGCTTATTACTTTATCTTATATGCTGAAAATAGGAAGGCGATAAGAATGAAAACTTGATTAATCAGAGAGAATGTGTTTAGAGTTGCATGGCCTTATAAAAATAGTCAAGATATGAGTGTTTTTTTCCTCTCCTTTCTCCTTATTAAGAGCAACTATGAACTGGGAAATAAAAGCTTGCTTGATATAATCTGCACTGTCAGTAAAAAACCTTAGACACCTGATGGGGCAATAGCGAGTTGATCCTGGATTGCTGTATGGCTTTGGGGGCTGAGGTAGTAAAGTAATAGATTTAACTGAACAGGTGAGCTTTGTAAAGAATTATACATGACAGAACTGTACTGGAGAATAAACACCCCGTATAGAAAAATCAACATACACATACAGACCAGAAAGAGAGATTCCACAGGCCCAGTACTAACTTGAGATGTTTAGTTAGCGTTTTTCCTCGTAATCTCAAATAGGCAATAAACACTCCTCCTGATAAGTTAGCACCGTACTATGTGGCTATCCATAATGTTTACGAAATGCGATACGCTTTGGTCAGGGGTCTATACATTTTCTATTGCGTACCTTTCATCTGGGCGCGGATACACCCATTTTCGCCGAGTTCCTTGCCATTACTGTTGTTTGTATTTGGAGGACGGTCAAGGAGAATCCAGAGTCTCCCCACGTCTCGTTCTGCCTGCATAAAATAATCTTAGTTACGGGAGGAAAGCCATCATGTTAAATAATTCACTTTAAAGGAACGACGAGGAAGGGAAGGAGCAGAATCTTAGTATGACCTTTGTTCTTACTAAAAAAATAAATAAAAATGAAGTTAGGATAGGGAATATATATAAGAATTCCATCCTAGGGTAACATATCGGTAAAGATCCGCTCCAACTCCGTCAGCGAAAATGATATATACCGTCAAGACATCGCCCGCCATGCCAATTCAACCCGTTCATTGAGAGGAGGTAAGTTTTATTCCACCCGTGCGCTGCGTGTGTGTGTGTGTGTGTGTATCGCTGACAGCAACAGTTGCCTATATATGTGGTTAGCGTTTTAGGAACTTCTTTCTGTAATTGGACCTGTCGTCTTGTCGCTTGATCAAAAGTTATAATTACAAAGGACTTTATTATTGAAGGTTTCAGGGTGTACAGAAGCATTTGTCAGGGTTGCATTCCCTCTACCCTAGCAGCCAATTATGGTCGCGTGGGAACGGGCCGTTAGCCTTGTGATATAATCTTCTTGATGGCTGCAGTAACCGTGCGCTCGCTTGCAGAGATCATGATGGGGAGGTGAATTGCTGGTGAGACAGTGGTGAGCCGTCATAACGTGAGAAAAATTTTGCCTCAAATGGAATTTCAATCATCCCTGAAGGAACTTAGGATAGGCTGGCTTCTCTTATTGACATTTTGTATCATTTGCGAAAGAGATAGCATAATGGAAATAGCCTCATACCGACTATAAATAAATAAATAAAAATAACAAACAGTTTTTATTGCCATCGTCGGGGGTCCGTGCTGACAATAGGAATGATAAAGAAGGTAGTTTTGGGTATAGTCAGCTTCATCCATGAGAGTGTTGCTATTTCATTCTTCCATCGTTATAAGGCCTGCACCATGAGCAGCGTAATACCTTTTTGGTTTTCATGGTTTCCTCAGCAGTCAACGTGATCTAGGTGAGTGATGTCTCCCTTTTACTTGGCTGGCAAAGATATCATGATCGGTGGTGGGGGTGAAAGCAGCACAGTTTTTCCCGGTTCCTTTCTTACTCGAGGTGACGGGGTGTGCTTAAGCATTTGTCATGTTTTATCAGTTGCTTTTTACGCAGGGTGATAAGGTGGCGCTAGGCATTTACCGTGATTTGTCCGTTGCTGGGAAGGGAAGGAATATTAGTTCTGGAAATATGTACCTTCTTCCTCACGATAATGTGAAAATGTCTAGGGATGACGTGTCTTGAGCCTCACTTTTGAAGCACCGGCTGCTACTGTACCTGTGAAAAGCAACATGAACACTAATACTCATGTACCGCCCACCTCACAAATTGTGTACGAGGATGTACATAGTGGGAAGGCATACACAAACCCGTGGTACAGTGATGTAGCCAACGCCAGCTCAGAATTTAGTTATATACGAACACAGTATGGTAGTGTTAGCCAAACTGTGTGGAGTTGTGGATTTCCCTGGCTGCAATGCAATCACTTGGTGTGCCTCCTAGAATTAAATTATTTCTGTAAGTCATCGAGGAAAGGAAGACAGTTTTGTGATGTGGCTGGTGTATAGCAGCGATTTTCACATCTGCAGGTGTGCCGTGAGAGTTTTAATAGCATATGGATAGCGTTTCAGAAAATAGCATTTGGACACGCTTTGGCATTACTGGTACTTTTCTGGAGCGCATTAAACACCTTTTTTCTTTCCAGTGATGCAATAAATAAACACGTGTTCTTTATTACAAGCTCGAATGGCAGTTTTAAAATCTCGCTTGAACTCCGCAGTGTAGAACCGCAGCTATGCACAATACTCTCACATTCTTTCGAAAACCATGATCGACAATATACTTTTGGCAATAAGATTAATAAATTATTAGTTTTTTTTTTTTATTTAAGAACATATTCCTATAATTCATTTTCTTTTACATGATCAAATCTATCCTTTAATACTGATGATTTGCCTCGACCTTTTAGCGCCGTGAGATGAAAGAGGTTGAAAATCACTGGTGTATAGACTTATTGTGTGTCTTTTACATTAAAAAATCATATGGGTTGTTAATGCTGACCGTCGTACTTTGTGTAATTAATTTTTTTGTGGGAGGGATGAGGTAGGGCATTAATCACACTTTGTTTATTCCTTTTAGACCACAGTCAAAGTACGTGGAAATCATCAAGCCTTTCGATATTCTGGGTGCCGTTTGATAAGCCTGTTTTTCTTACACGCAAAGCTGCTTTATTTCACTTGATACATATCCAAGCAATGGGAAGAACAATCACACACACACACACACACACACACACACACACACACACACACACACACACACACACACACACAAACAAGTACATATCTATCTATCTATCTATCTATATATAACTCTGACTTCTACTCCTTCATCAGGGGCGTAGGGTTACTTAGTCTCGGCCTTTAAGGCAAGGACGGTCAGGCTGGTCTGCCCTTAAGTGGCCTCCAGTGAGCAGTAAGCCCCAAACCCTCCATGAATTTAAGTCTCTACAGATGTCATGCTGTTGGAGTGCACTGACCCTATTAAACTGCAAGGCATCTCGTTAGTTATATGGTTACCATCTAGCGTAAAAAGTTATTTCCTGGGTAACAGCAAACCGTTTGGCATCTAACTCCGAGTACAATCACCTGAAAGCAGCACTGCATCAACTGAGTGGATGGTAGGCCGACCAGACCTTCCAGTTTAATTAATTTTCTTAATTATCATAAGACACATCAAAGATCACCATTGTAATTACTGTTTTAAGGCAGTGAAGGAAATTATATCAAAAGGTAACAAATTACTTTTCGAATAAAACAACATAAAATATTAATAAATAAGGGAAAAACCATCCAGTCGACAAACCCTGACAATTCTAACAAAGATTAAAGGAAAAAGAAATAACCCACTGGCCACGTCAAGAGAGAAAAAAAAGTCGCCCAGCATCAACACACGTATCTAAACAATTCCAGGTCAGTTGAATACATTGGCTTCTCTTTTATCAATTTTAGTATTTCTATTCTCCCATTCATTGCTTCGTAAGTGAATGAATAACTCTTTCAGGCCTGGGACGGCTTTCAATCACCAGACGATTTTACTCACCTCAGGGGATACGGCAGTTTTCAAAATAAGGGGGTTAGCGTAGATGATGCTCTGACAGACTCTTCCGCTGTAAGAAAAATAAAAATGAAATAAAATCGTCTGGACATGTAGGAATAAACCAAGAGAACACGTCATCAGGTTGAAGGGGTTGGGTGGTTCTGAATGCCTGTGGTGTTCACTTGTTATTCAACCTGTGAACACACGATTTAAAAATAGAACAGGCGGAGTATGTACGAGACAGTATGATAAGTGGACGACGAAGGCGTGTTGGTTGTGTGTTATGATGGGGGTTGCTTGAAACATAACGGAAAGCTTCGGGCATCCTCTGTGTGTGTGTGTGTGTGTGTGTGTGTGTGTGTGTGTGGCAACGGGTGTTTGTTTTTGCACGCATACTACACGTTTTGTCTGCGTGTTCTGCGGTCGATAACCCTTCCTCCACGCCAAACACAATCAACCTGACGCTTTTTGATGCACAGGTAAGAGTACTTTGAGCCGGTGGATTCAGACTTATCCTTCTGTAATCATCATCATCATCATCTTCCTCCTCCTCCTCCTCCTCCTCCTCATCATCATCATCTGGAATCAGTCTTCCACCCAACTAAGAGTAGGAACCTCAAAAAGAAGAAAAAATTGAAACATTGAGGAATTATCTTTAGTGACGTGGGCTGTACAGTCAAGGACAAAAGTTGGCCTACAATTCCCCCGTGTTTACTTAGAACACGGCTGTCACTCTCCTCCCTGACTCATCATGGCAGAATCAACCAGGCCATGGATACATACCGAGCCTTTCTCAGCTTGGAAATATTAGCCAGCAGAGGGACGTGGGAAGCGGGAGAGGTGAAAAAAAAAATAATCGAACTTTCTTCTCCTATTGTACACAGTTAAAACATTGGCGTAAGTTGAACAGTGACGGCAAATGAAATATCAAGCCCTTCAATACCCTCACGTACAGAGAGAGGTTTAACTATCTTCCCAGTTCCGCCTGAAAAAAATTTACAGCAAACAAAATATAATGAAAACCCAGTCTCTGCTATAGCGTGTTTCAGATGGTTCGACTTTTCCGCTATGTATTCGTCAAGCTGTGGAAAGAAGCTTAATTTCTCTCTACACATTCTTTCCTCCTAACTCCACACGGTTAATTCAGCTCACAAGAGACTTTTGGACTTGGAGGGGTTAGATAAAGCCATCATTTACTTCTTTAGTGGAGAAGGTCTGTCCTAAACTGAGTAAAATTCTATGGAGGTTGTTAAAATGAAGCGGAAAACTCGTCATGGCACTGAAAGAGGTTAAATAGACTTGCTACGGTGCCGGCATGGATGTGGGAGTTAGTCAGACAGATTATCTACTCAGTCTGCTGATTTTTGACTCTTGACCCATTTAAAAGACTGACACATTGGCTGCAAATTGAGACATCCGTTTCTTTTCATTTATTTCTGTATTAACTGATGGACAGATATTTTTTCTCTTATAGGACGTACATAATTTCATTTTGTCACTAACTGTAGCTACATTTTTTCCCTTCTTACAGGTGCATCACTTCAGCCTTGATCCATCCCCCAAGGCAGCCACTGTCTCACACCTTCGGAGTGCCACACAGCGCTGTTTTTGACCATTGCTTCCCTGGCAGTTCACCTTTGCGGCGTTACATCTGCATCCTTCATCTGTAGAGCGTCACACAGCGTCACCTTCCACCGTTGTAACGTCACATAGCAGCGTCCTTGGTCCCTATCTTGAAGTGTCACCCCTATCGCCTTTCTCTTATCTTCTCACACCGCCGCCACCATTGAGTCTAAGCTCCTGTGGACGGATTCACAAAAGATCTTAGCAAATACTTACGCTGTAGAAGTCCCTATATTAGTGAATTATCAGAAATCCATCTGTAAAGTCGTGTTTTCAATTATTCAATCGGGTATGGTTGTAAAGCGCTTGAGAAATGTGCACGTGAAGGAAAATTATATATGCCACGGGTCAAAAGCACAAACTCAGACGGTGAAAGCGCATAACAGTTTCTCCGGTATTTCCCTGAACAGCAAGACGAGGTGTAATGTGTGCACGTGTCTGTGAGAATCAGTGGCTGTGTCGTCAGTGCGTCTGCTGTGGCAAGAAGCTGTGCATTTTTAAGTTGTCTCTGGTGATATACAGATACCGGATTCCCTCGAAGCTATACAAATACACTGCGTGGTTCGGAAAATATATATGGAGAGAGTGTGAAGGCCTCCGACGATATAGAAGGTAGATAGGGGTTATGTGGCTTAGAAAATACACCATATATAGGCTGTCTACATATTAACTGTATATTTTCGAGGATATACATAGAGACTGTTTACTCTCGATATAACAGTTGATTCTTTCGCGTGGATTAACTTACAATATATAGAAATACCTGTTCGCCTTCAGGGAGATATGCAAAACCTGTGTATCACCTGGAATACGTGTCTCATCCAACCCAGTGTTTCTGTGTTTATCTCGTGACTCACTCTCTATGACCCTGACCCAATCTAGAAGCAAGTTAGAATCTCGTAAAGTAAAGTAAAGTAAAGTAAAGGTTGGCACTGGAATAGGCATAAAAAAATAAAATTAAAGACCAATTATAAAGCAAATCATTACTGCATAACTGAGACAGACACAAAGCCGAGTTAAATAATAGCCTGTTTGATCATCCGCAAAGATTTAGGGGAAAAGATGAGAATTTTTTTGTGAGTGGTAATAAAAAGGGAGATAACGTGAAGATAAAGTAACATAGGACTGTTTAAAAATAACATGAATTTGGTTATATTTTGTTAAGGAGGCAAGTATGAGGGCAAGTAAAGGCAAAACAGATACTTTACTAATAAAAAGGAGTAAGTTTAGTGTTGTTAGTGATGAGAAAGGAGAAAAAGGGAGGTATCTGAATATAAGCGAATCATAACTGCACACGAAAGATCAGTGAAAGGACAGTCTTAAACTAGAAAGAAAATGAGAAATGAAGAACGAAACAAGAAAATGAAGCAAATATAAAAAATGAGGGAAGCAAAGAAACAAGTGAAGCCCAAAAAAAACAAACTCATTAAAACAAGAAAATACACAAGCTAATGAAAAATAAAGGAAAACAGAAAAGGAAAGGGGAAAAAAAAAAAAGAATTAATGGTAAAGAAAAAGAATGAAAGAATCGAGGAANTTACCCTCTTCGTCCTTCCCTCTTTCCGAAATCTTCCCTCCCTAACTCATCATTTCTCCAGTACCTGCCTGTTCACCCTGATATCTCCCTTTTTTTGCTCTTTTTTCGCGTAATTCCCCCCCTCTCTCTTCACTGAATTCCTTTCCCATCTCCCAAGCCTCCCTTTCCCTCCATCTTCACTCCCATGCCTCCCTCTCCCTCCCTCTCAGTCTCTCACTCACTCCCACACATCCCTTTCCTTCCCTCTCTCTTTCCCCTCTCCTTCCTCCTTCCCTTCCTCCCTCTGTCTCTTCCCTCCCTCCCTCCTTCCTCCATCCATCCTATTATTTTTCCCTGCACCTCTCTCTCTCTCTCTCTCTCTCTCT
>JAGKTI010000908.1:77041-97994 GCA_018397915.1 Birgus latro
TACACACACACACACACACACACACACACACACAAAGGGGCGATGCATCTAATTAATGGTGATATATTTGATTCCATACTATATACATTACTCCTGGTATTTCCTACGTGTTGATGTTTGGTCTGACTGAGTGGGTGGGGGGCTGACCTTTGCATTGGTCATCCATTTATCATCCACACCCTCTTTCCCACCTACGGATGAAGCTAAGGTCTCTCTCAGCAAGCGTCACCTTAGACTCATCTGTATTTATTTTTAAGCCATGGCATTCAGACATTCACAAAACACTACGCCAATCTGCAAAGCTTCTGTTCATTATTAACAACACACAAAGAGTTTGCTATATCCATAATTTCACATCAAGTGGAGAGCTTTCCGTAAGAACTATCATCGATGGTCGAGAAGATTTTTACTATCTGGTATCTTCCAAACATCCCTCGACTCCCCGTCCCCTGAAAGGAACTGCAGAAAAAAGCATCTTCACGTCCAGATGAGCCTGAGACCGACGCAGCAAAGACAGCCATGATTAGCCTACTGCATATTCCTCCTCCTTTTCAGAATGTTTGAGAGGATATCGATATTCTGCCATGCCTTCAGCGAACTCATACCGCTGTCCTTCGTGCTGGGCTTCTACGTGGCCATTGTAGTGAAGCGATGGTGGGAGCAGTACTTGTCTCTTCCTTGGCCGGACTCCCTCGCGCTGTTCATCTCAACATCAATGCACGGACAGGTAATTAAGATGCCTTTGTATCATGTATACCTGAACTTTATCTTCCTATGTGTGAGAAGGAAGAATACTTTGACATTTAGTGGGAAATCAAGAACACAAGAGGCAAGACACAATGTTGGAAGGAAATTGTCTTAGAAATTTGCTCCTGACAGTAGCCTATATCTCTGCCCTGGCTGGACTCCCTGACATTACTCGACTCAGCCACCATACATAGCTAGATCTGTTGGGTTTGCTCTTTATATTCCCAGCTGTCACCACCAGCATCACCTCCAACGCCTTGCTCTCTCCTTGGAAACACTGGACAAGGGATGACCATGACAGAGTGGCGTGGATTGTGCTTTCTCTCTGCTCTTACCCTTTATTCTATTGTCTGTCTGGTCTTACCCTTTGTCCTATAGTCTTACTCTTTATCCTACAGTCTTACCCTTTATCCTGTAGCCTTTCCCGTGGCTGAAGGAGGTCCTGGTCAGGGCTCCACATGCAACAGTGACCTGTTGTTGGGAGTTCAAGGCATTTCCTGACTGCACCAGTATCATTGCCACACACACACACACACACACACACACACACACACACACACACACACACACACACACACACACACACACACACACACACACATGCATGCATGCATGCGTGCATGCAAGCACGCACACACATAGAGACAGACACACAAAGGAATAGCAGGGTTGGGATGTGTTCGTGATGATGCATGACTGAAATGGCCCCAGGGCGGCTTCAGTGGAGAGATTCACAAACATTCCTACAGTCGCTTTCCAATCATACCCTAGATTATCTTCTGCAGGAAGGTCATGAGACACTGCAAGGTATACTCTCCGTTTTCCCTGTTCACCCTGCAGAAAGCATATATAACCCACGATATATATCCCTTCATAACCAAGATTTTTTGTTGTTTTAGGAGGAACAGAAGACAAATACTCAGCACTTTCCTCTCTTGCCCTTCCTCCAAACGCAGAGTGCAGTTACCACGGTATTTAGCCATGAGCTGGTTTATGATTTGACCTTAGGGTTCACTGAGCCTACCAGTGCCTACCGGTTCCATTAACCCCCCCTCCCTTCTCCTTCCCTTCACTCCTTTTCCCTCCTCTCCCTCCCTTCCCTCTGTTTCCCTTCCTCTCTTCCCTCTGTTTCCTTCCCTTCCTTCTCTCTTTTCCTTCAGTTTTTCCCTTCCTTCCCTCTCTCTACTCTTTTTTTTCTTCCTTCCTTCCTTCATTCTGCCTTTACCTTCTCAATTTCTCCCCTTCCTTTCTTCCTCCAGTCCTTCCTCCTCTTCCTTCTGCCCCTTTCATTCCTTCTCTCCTCTCATTCCCCTTACTCGCCTCATCTTTCCTTCTCATCTTTAATTTCACCCAGTCTTTACCAGTCTCCTGTACCGGTATGTTATTTATACCGTAATTAACATCGTAATTAAGGTTATGCAGGAGAATAATGAAGAATAATGTACAAACTACGCCCTGTATTCTCGTACGTGACGGAAGCTCCCAAACACCTCTTCCTAAGCGATTTAGTTTGCTTATTACACCTTACTGTCCGCTTCTGTGTTATATAATGCCTTCTAATATCGTCATACACTGCTTAAATAACATGCAAGGGGCTATTGACCAGCCATATCCAAAAATAAATCGCTAAGGAAGAAGTGTTAGAGAGCTTCCTTAGCCGATGAGAATGCAAGCCTTCATCGCTAAGGCGGAAGCGTTGCGAAAAAGCCACTCAGGATGGAGCTGTGAGGGGAGGCAGGGAAAGGTTATATGGGGGTGGTGGTGTGGGTGGTGCGAGTGGAGGTGAGGGTGGTGGTGGGGGTGGGGGTGGGGGGTTAATTGAGGGTCTGAGAGGCCTGAGGTAATATAAAGAAAAATGATACAGTTGGGTGAGGGGATGGAACAGAGAAGCAATGATCTGTGCGTGAAAGGCAAGGAGGGGTGGGGTGGAGGGTGTGGGGTCGAGGCGAGTGGAGTTCAAAGGAGTACGAAGGAAAGAAGGCCGCTATATTCCTGATGTCGTTCCCTGCGAGACTGTTATTGTGTAAGTTATAACTAGAAACCCATGAGACGAGGACAAAAGTAGTTTTCCTGTTGTTCTCTCCTTGTCCTCGCCTTATACACTAGTTACCTGTTCCCTTGGTACTCTGACTTGATCGAAAATTGCCATCTCTTCTCCATAAATAAGGAGTTGTAACAGTAGATTATCACACTAGATTAAATTGGTAAGGATATAGAGCCACATTATTGTCTGATTCTGCCACTGAGCAACATGAAAAAAGCAGGGACAAAAAACTGGGTCAAGTTAAGTTGAAAGGAGTGTAGTTCCAGCTTACCCCATAACAAAGTCTTACAGGAGTTAATAAATTCTGTAGCTGTTTTCTTCCCTTTGTATTCTTTTGTACTCTTCCACTGTGTTTGTATCGCCCCCGTCCTTCACCTCACCCCCCTCACCTCTCTCACGCTCACCTTTTCTCTTTTTTTTCCCCCCTCCTTGCTTCATTATTTTCCTCTCCATTACCACCTTTTGTATTCTTTTGTACTCATGCTTCTCCCCCTCCCCACCACCAAAACCTTCACCTCTCCCCATCCTCTCTCTTTCCTTCCCTCTTCTCTCCCTCCTCCCTCCCCTTCCTTCATTATTTTTTCTCCATTACTCCAGACATCCCCGCCCTTCAATTAACCCCCTCCCCTTGTAACCCCTCCCTGTCTCTCCACACGGTCACACTCTAAATGCCTTTACAGATTTCACAACGCTTCTCCCTTACGATAATATTCTGCATAATTTTCCCCATTATTCTCATGTGTGTCAGGAATGGTATCTGTGTCGATATTAAATGCGATGTAAATAGCACGCAAGAAAATGTTAAGATGTCATATGCAAGCCAAATCGCTAAGAGAGAGTTGCTACGGCATCTCCAACGCCAGATAGAATACGACCTTGATTCTCAGCCCCCACCACCTTCCCTAACCTCTCATTTTATCATCACTCTCCTTTCCTGAACTCACTCTAATCTTGCCGTACACAATTCACCGTTTATCTCCACTGCCCTCTCTCTCATATGCAAATCTGTTTTAACCTTGTAGACAACAGGAAGGCTCTATCACCTTGTAGGCAACAGAAGGGTTCTATCACCTTGTAGACAACGGGAAAGCTCTATCACCTTTTAGGCAACAGAAAGGCTCTATCCCATACGTTATCAAGGGCTGCTTTGTGTGGATCGTTTACAGAGCCAGTAATTTCAGTGACTTGAATGATGAATGGAGGGATGTGTACCAGTGATGAATGGATGTCTGTGTGACCCATTTTTACTGGCCACTCTATCGACAGCCCTCCTGCTTTTGAGTATTACTGTTCCTGTTCCTGGATCCATCCCTCTCCATGTACTGTGAGTGGGAATGCATATGATGATGATGAAATCCTGTTCAGTGCGTGTCTTCCAGGATAAAACCTTAGGATAATGATGATGGTGGTGGTGGTGGTGGTGGGATCCTTTTCTTGTTTTTTTTTCTTTCAGGACGAGAGATCCCGACTGATGAGGCGCACAGTGATGCGGTACGTGAACCTTTCGCAGACACTGACACTCATCATGAGCAGCCCCAAAGTCAAGAAGCGATTTCCCACCCTTGAGCACCTGGTTGAGGCAGGTATGGCAGTGAAGGAGTAATGCACTTGTATTTCGTCAACTCGTTCTTATCGCTGAAGTGTGGCTATCAGTCCAGGAACGAGTACATTGAGTCAAAGTCCAGTCTGAGAATTACACTGATACAGATGTTAACTTGCATCTTGAATTCCTTTTTTTTTCTTATCACCACCTCACATTACAGGGTTCATGACCTCAAATGAGCTGAAGATCTTTAACGACTTAGAGGAAAAAACTCCCCACCCGAAGTACTGGATGCCCCTGGTGTGGGCGGGCAGCATAGTGGCGCGTGCCAGGAAAGAGGGCCGCATCAGAGACGATTTTGCTGTGAAGACAATCATAGATGAAATTAACCGCATCAGAGGATTGTGTGGAGGACTCCTTAGCTATGACTGGATCAGCATACCCCTTGTGTATACTCAGGTATGTATGGGATTCCTGAACTACTGGTATGAGTGGATCAGCATACTTCCTGCGTGTACTCGTATTAAGGCGTGTGGGAGTTCAGCAACAAACAGCTTGGCTCTTTTTTAACATTTGCAAGATAGTTTTGAAGACTTAACAACAGTATTAATAATCATCTTTACTTGAAGCAGTGGGTACAGTATTGGCACAATTTCTATTTATGTTCATCATAATTTTGTTCACCAGTGATTTCTACAGTACATAGAGTATTTGCCTTCAGGTACAGTATTAGTGAACATCGACAACTGTAAGTAGCTTTTCGGGTTACAAACCATCTCTCGGTCCCTGTTCAATACTTACGTTTGGAAGCACCTGTGGTTTAACTTGGGTTATAATAGCCAGGGATTTCTCAAGTGTGAAGATTATTCCTGTCTCTCTTGCATTTGTATTTTAAATCTACAGAATTATACACTAGAGTAGTCTGGTGTTTCCGACTACCCTCACTAGTTTTTCAGACTATATTCGTTGTACTGTAACTTGATGTAAAGCTGCCATCGCCCCATATTGAATGCAGAGTTGTAAGAATAAATTAACACGAGAATATGGGCCTAGTAGTAAAAAAGTGCTGTTGAAAGGATGTATAGCCGTATTGTTGTCTTGTTCTGCCACTCAACTACGAGAATTAACGCTGAAAAAAAGGACGAACATTTGGGCCAAGTAAAGGTTAAGGAGCAGCTACGAGTATCATGAACTGGCACCAACCATCTCACAGGTGTGCGTGTGCAGCTGTGGACGCCAGGCTGTAGTTAGTTCATCTTATCTCCGAAAACATTTAACACTTTGGCTGCAGTGACTTTCTCCGAACCGATTAGAATCATCCTTCATTGACTGGGATAAAGACAACTTCTCTGTTCTTGGCAAAAACGTTTATCCTGATATATTTAATTTGTGTTATTAGTATCCTTCCTACAAGCATCATAAAACTGACTTGGGTTAGGCAAAATAAAATGCCCAGTTGGCGTTTTTGCAGTCAAAGGGTTAACTAATAATGATGATGATGATACTGATGATGATGATGATGAAGGTTTGGTATGGGACTACCGAGCGTGTTTACGATCAGTTTCTTGCAACTAAGAGTTGTTTCTGCAGGAAGTACAGGCAAGGGAAAATTCTTCATTATTTGTCTTTATCTTTTCTGCAGACCTCCGTAACTTTATATATTTTGTCCTCTCGCAAATAAAACCTGTTTTGCAGGAGGAACTTGAGGTGTGGGAAAATTCTGCATCTTCCTGTCGTTCGTGCGAAAACCAGTTGTCCTTACGGCACAGTTTTGTTCGTAAGTCTGTAAATGATTCCCGGTCTTGAGATGATGTAAATAAATGTGTGTGTGTCTAGCGTGACGCCTAAGGGTTTCAGTAAAGTCCGGTGCGATTTCCAAGCCGTACTTTTAAAGCAAGAAGATTTTACCGTAACGTAATTTCGTGCCGACACTTATACAGTATGTCGAACTGTTATTTCTTACCTTTTTTTCCATTATGCAAGGAAATGGATGATTTAATTAGTTTTCCTTCGTCGATGAATATATATATACAGTATATATATATATTTTTTTACTGTATAATGTGTGTGTGTGTGTGTGTGTGTGTGTGTGTGTGTGTGTGTGTGTGTGTGTGCTGGCATAAATGTGCTTGTATGTGTGTTTGTCCCCTATTGTGTGTGAACGTTATCAGCAGAACCTGACCTACACTTACTGCCGCCATTATGCTTCTGTCACCTAAACTAATATTCATAATTACACAGAACCTTACTCCGTAGCCCCCCACCCTCTCCCTAGTCGTACTCTCCATTATAATTGCTAAATTTATTGCATGTATTTTACAAGATTATAAATAACTGTTTGCTGTCTTCTGTTCGTGACTATACCTATATGTGCATATTTGTATAAGCCTGTGAAAGCATACGCGTATATATTTAGCCTATGTATAAGTGTGGATATTTTTTTTTTTAATGCAAGGAATAAGGAACCCAAAGCAAGAAGCCCGCATAATTGTTCACTCAAAGAAAAAAAACTTTCGGCCAATCCCATCTTCTCCCTTCACTCCACTCTCATCGTTAGCCTCACATTCTCCATTCTCTCCTGAAGGCTGGTAAATGCTAACGCCTTTTCCGTGGGCAGGTTGTGACCCTGGCTGTGTACTCCTTCTTCATTGCCACTCTGATGGGTCGACAGTTCCTGGACCCATCACAGAACATCCCTAACCACAACATCGACTTCTACATCCCCGTCTTCACCTTCCTTCAGTTCTTCTTCTTCATGGGTTGGCTCAAGGTCGCCGAGACACTGGTCAATCCCTTTGGCGAAGATGATGATGACTTTGAGGTTAATTGGCTGGTGGACAGAAATTTGCAGGTTAGTGGCCATTACTGTATTTTAAATTAATTGGCAGGTGGATAGATAATTGCAGATTAGTGTACATTATTCTATTTGAAGTTAATTGACAGGTGGATAGAAATTTACATGTCAGTGTCCATTATAATATTTAAAGGTAATTGACAGGTGGACAGAAATGTACAGGTTAGTGTCCATTAATATTATTGAAGTTAATTGGCAGGTGGACAAAAATTTACAGGTCAGTAGGATTAGTACTCTTCACTTTAACACGACCTAAAATTATCATCTCTATCTTTGGTGTTGAACTGATACAATAAACACAAGAATATGATGCTAGTCACGAAGAAGTGTTGAGAAAAGAATGTGAGCCAAAGCTTTTTTTCTTTTCCTTTTTTCCACCACTGACCTATATGAAATACGCTGCTAAAGGACGAAAATCTGGGCCAAGTTACGGTGAATATCTTTTTTTTTTTTTTTCAATAGTTAAGCACTGTATGTACAATATTTTCAAGGGAGTTGTTCACCTGTTCCATCCGATAACATTTCTTCATTTCAATCAGGTCTCCAGCAGATGAGTTTAGCTGAGAGGAGATCTGATTTAGTGATGGGGTTATTAAAGGCTGTATCTATCTTTCCCACTCGTGTGTGTTTCTCTACGGCTAAATACAAATGTCTAGTACAATAATGCCCCCCCTCCCCCCCGTATCCGGACTAAATAGGGCAAAGGCTGTCCGGATATGCAAAGTTTACGGATATGCGAGTTTACCCCAAACCGCCTGAACACAACTCCCTCAAATACAGAACATATTATGGGTCTCAAAATCCAAGATAATAGAATAAGAAACAAAATACTCAGTACTGGATAAGTTAAGCTGGCCTTTCTCATGAAAATAACCCAGTACTGTATTGTATACGTAAATAATGGACCTGTATTACAAATAAATACTGTGCTGTACTGTACACTGCTGAAAATTGTACTAAAAAGGTAAAACAATAGGTTAGGTCAGCTTTACCTTGAAAAAATACCAGCTGTTAGTTGCTGCTTGGGTACAGATATTCCATGTGGTTTAGTAGCGACCTGTTGATCTGGATAAAGCCACAATGTAATCGGCATCATCACTTTCGTTTTCATCAGCACTGTACAGCTGTTCAAGATGAAGACTTCAGCCTCTACAAGTCTTGACTAAATTCTACTGCAGATTCATCCAATATGTCTTAAGGATCAGGCCATGGCAAAGTCTGAACTGTCGCAGCCACCCTTTTGGATGGCCTAAAGCTTTCAAGGCCGAGTTGTCTAGCAAACTCCTCGGCAGCCAACCTTAACCCAACACCACGATCCATCACGTCAGTTCCACGCTGTTGTTGGCGCTGCTTCGTAAATCATAACACACTGACCTAATTTAACAGACTCTGGCAATAACATGGCCTTTTGTATCGCAGTTCTTCCGGTCATAGAGGATGCTGAAAACTCCTTAGTGTAAACCATGATTTTATCACGAGTGTATGATATCAGACAGAATAGATTTTGAAAGTTCATAATGCTCCGTAATCCTCATGTTACTCCAGTTACCATCATTTCTGTGTGCGATCTCAGGTTTCTCTTTGAGTGTTAATTCTTTCATAGGTAATTCTGCAGGGGTAGGAATCATCACGACCACACAGAGCAGGGAAACACAAAAGGCCCAGTTAACACAGGCAGGGTAGAAGTCTGAATGCATATCAACATGTGCTCATTGCGACAAAGCGTTGGGAGCATGCAGGCAGCCACTAGACGAACAGTGCCCTCACGAGCTAAAATGACCGCCCTACTTACAAGAAAAAAAATTTCACGATTCATGCTGTACGGATAATGTCGTACGTCGGATAATGCAGTTACGGATACGGGGGAATGACTGCAGTAGCAAGAACGAAGGCTGATAGACAGAATCATATTGCAAGGATTAATACTGTGGGATGCTTGTAGGAAACCTTTATACCAATGCAGAATATTTCATGAAGTGTAAAGTTTTTGCCTTTATCATTAGAATGGGGTATTTTTTTCGACCTCCATCCCATTTCAGTTTCTTTGTCTCTTGAAAATAGCACCTCGCCTTAGGAAAAGCCCAGGTCCGACGCTGGTGAGGCACTGCTTACATAGTCTCTGGGTCCCTACAAAAACCTGTTACTTACATGTGGTCGACGAGTCCCTTCGGTCAGACAGACAAAGGTTAAACAACAACACCAGAGACTTTATATTCACAAAACTAAAAAATATACTAGGCTTTAAGCGCGAATGTGGCTGACGATCTCTTCAGTTTATTTTTGCCGCTGCCAAACGAGTTTATTCAGATTAAGAAAGGCCTCACACACTGAAGGGCGTAGGAAAACTATATCTTACATCTTTACTTTGAAAATCTATTCCACGCAGAAGAAGACTGACAGGAGAAGGGGAAAATTAGATTATAAGCCATCTCCGGGCTAAATTGGTTTTGGAATTCGAATCAGAACTATATTCAGCATAGTTACTACCTCTTCCTCTTTTGTATATTCATTTTTTTGTGGACTCAGCCTCACCCCATGTTTAAGTGAAAAAAAAAGAAAAAGAAAAAAATAGATCAGGCTGATGATAACAACATGATGATGATGATGATGATGATTACTTGACAGGTGTCGTACCTTATTGTGGATGAGATGCACAACGAACACCCCGAGTTGATCCAGGACATCTACTGGGACGAGGTGTTTCCCCAAGAACTGCCGTACACCATCGCCGCTGAGCAGTTCCGCCGCGACCCCCCTCAAGGCTCCACTGCAAATATAGAAGTACCGGAACCACAGCAAGAGTTCCTCCCACTTGTTGAGGAGGTGGACGAAGATGATATCCATGAATCAATGTCTGGAATCAACGTGAGTATTTATGCTATATCTCTTTACTTATGTACCAGCAACCATTTTAAAGACGCTTCACTAGAAGATTAATTGCCTGTAGTCTGGTAGGCAGGTAGATCTTTTAAAAACTGTTTTGATAAATGTTATTCTTGGGATGTATCACTTGTTTTATTGTACTAAAGTTTTTCATTAAATGCGAATAAGAGTAATGCTGAGTAAAGGGAAGTAGAATAAGGATCTTGAAGGAATATGACATTGCAGTGCATTGACGTGTTGCATTTTGTAATACTGTACTTCCATCTGCGTAATGATGCTCTTGAATCTCAGGTATGCCTTCTTCACTTTGACTGGGCCTTAAACTGCCATATCTTTTCTCGTATGCTAAGCTGTAACCATAGATTAACACAACATTATGTCACGAGTACTATTAAAGGATGGATATAGAGCCTCACATCGTCCATTTCTGCCATTAAGCTATGTGAAATAAACTGCAAAATAGCTGAACTAGGCCAAGCTAAGATATATGAGCTACGGTGAGCAGTATGGAATGGAAGCTACAGTATCCTTGAAGTTCTTTTTTTTGCCTGGTTGGCATTGTGAAATTTAATGCTTGACTATATACTCGTATACGTTAAATTAACCTTGACTGCATCCGTAGTTGGTGTAACATAGCCTACTTAGCCTCATCATAGACATCCATGATTGTGTCTAACCTTTTATTTATCTAACTCCTAAAGATCGACTTTTCACCAACTGGGAAGGTAAGTTTTTAAGATACATTACCATCGCGTAGACTAGAAATGCATGGTTAAACTTGTAATTCCCACAGCTGATTTGCTTGATGTGGCTTTTTTATTATTCTTAAAGTTGCATGCCATAGGGAGAGTAAATATCTGCTTCTTCATCTCTGAGTAGTTCGTTTAATTCACCCTCTGGCAGTTTCAGCTTCAGTTATTTACCCTTGATTTTACGTGAACCAGTTACACCCCTGCGATTCATGTATTTGTGTTAAGTTCGGTGTTAATATTTCGGCCTGTACGTGTTTCTAGATCCGTGTTACTTTATGTACTGTAGGTTCTTAAATTGTACTGTACTACTACTGCATGTGTATACTGTATGGCACTTGCGTGATATCTCTTTTAATGACATACCTGTTGTGACATTTACCTGCATTCCCAGATTATCAAGGTCATTGACGTGAGTAGCTTATCTTTTTTATGTGCTTTAACTTATGCTCCTCTACTCGAAATAAGGCCGATAGATTCATGGTGTGCGGTCTTTTTGAAGGTACATTTAACAGTGTGACGTTAATTAAAGCTATCCATTATTTCATAGGACAACAAAACAGTAATAACAACCAAACACTCACTGGTCATGTAAATTAGACCCAGTTAATTCACAGATATTTGAACGTTTGTGGAAGGGCACCTAATCAAACGTCACCACCATCACTACTAATGGTTTGACGGAGGATTCAGGAAGCATGGAAAGAGACACAGCACAGTAGAGGGACAAGTAATCAACAGCATGCCTAGTTAAATGGGCCACACACTCATTCACTCACCACCCAAGCCCCCAGAATCGTGACTCCAACGCTCAGACATGGGCATCCGCACGCATTGTTCTATCCGCGCTTGCAGTGCGAGGGAATATGTGTTAGGTTCTGTTTTCCTGACTGTCCTTCTGTCTGTCGATCTGACTTTCTGTCTCTCCGTTTGTTAGTAAGATTTATAATAAAACAATTTGATAAAACTGCACCAAATTTGGCATCAGAGGAGCAGATGATTAAATTTGGGAAGTGAAAAGGGTCACTAAACAGTTTTGATTCGATTTTGACCAAACATGGTGGAAGGACTGAGGGACAGGAATTGATAAAGTCATTCACTTTAGAGAACACTCTGTCGGAGGTAAAGCTCACAGGGCAAAGTCTAAATTTCGACCATTATATCAGATAGTTTTGATTCGATTTTGATGGAACTTGGTGGAAGGACTCAAAGTATGCCAAGGACGAAATATTCTTTTTCAAGAGCAATAAGTTAAAGGTCAGGTACATAGGGTAATGTTAGTTTAAGCACTCTTTATTCGATCTGAACCAGTCAAACTTGGTGGATGGTGAAAGATCAAGTAAGGGCGAAGTAATTCAGTTTTGAGAGTAAACAGTCAAGGGTCAAGGGCACAGGGAAGAGTCGAATGCATGGACTCAAGGCCCCTCCACGCAGTCAGTGGGCACCTGTTGTGTCCGAGCACGCTGCCCATCAGGTTGGACGAATGGTGACGAATCGCGTTATAAACAGCAGATCAAGTGCACGAACGTCAGAAGGTGCTTCAGTTCATCACGTGTACACAGTTACCTTCAAACACCTTTTTATTACCATGGTCCAAAATCATAGGTGCCCGCTGATTGTATGGACGGAACCTTAGACCAACTGTACAGTGCTTGTGTGTGAGTGCATCTTGCTTGGTATTTGTCTTTATGTATGCCTTTCACATCAGGCGCCACAAGTGATCAAACAGGGATGTAAAAATTTCCCTTCCAAGCACACAACATAAAAAGTCCTTAGTTATATGGCACCCCCTCTTTTTCAGTAATATCTCAGTAGTTAACAGAATTATTTGTTTAAAAGTACATTAACATTTTTTAAAGATGATTCACCAGTTCTCCCATTTTGCAACACCAAACGATATGGAAAACTTGATATTTTGCAACACATCACGTCAAGAATTAGAGCAATTGACACCATGCTGCGTTTTAAGTTATCACAAGATTGAGGTTGGTCATGTTTAGCTGATGTGTTCCGCGGGTCTGCAGCTAAACCAAGTGTCGAGACCAGCTGATTGCTTACTGTCCCAAGATTTTAGGAAACTGTGGGAAATTTCATCCATATACATAACAATGACAGATCTATTTTGATAAACGAAATGTATGAAAAATAAAAACTTTATATTCTAGACCACATCCCACCTGTATTGCAGACAGTATAATGCGCTTAGATGGAAATTGTTATACCATGGTCTGGCCACTTACTTTATCTTATACCTGCATGTGTCTGTGGATTCACTGAGCCAACCGCTTTGTTGTTGTGACCCCAGGCTCATTTGAACGTAAACCCAGTGCACACAGTGTTGGCCGAAATTGACCTCCTGCATTCCGCCATCCTTCTTTCGGGGGATAAAAAGGAGTTGAGGGACATTTGTCTTAGTAGGCAGTGGAACTGCCCGGGTATATCGGTACCATCGCGTGAAGGAGTCTCTTCCCAGCACCTGAACCTACTGTACTTTTATCAGCGTGCCTTCTCGTTTTAATTATGTAGTCCAGTAGTCAATTTTCTTAATGCTTCTTGACCTTACTTTCTTGTGTTGTTACTGCAGATAAGAGAATGTACTCGTGCTTTAAGCTTTTGTCTTTCTGCCATAAAACAGCTTTTACACTGGGCACCCGTCTAGTCAGCAACATCTGAGTCACAGCTGTCCTCTATATGTCTCTCCAGTAATTAATTTTCTTCAGTGACCGTGGTAGGTGGGGACACTGGGAATAAAGGTTTTAAAAAAACGATAACATCAACAGAATCGTGTTATTTAATGAACATTGGCTAATTTTTTTTTTTTTCAGTAGGATTTGTGGAAACAGCATGAGAAAACTTTTTTTTTTTTTTATTACTCACTGTGATTGTTCGCTATTCCATTCTCCTTGGCCTACGTTACTATACATTCTGAACCTAATACTTCACTCTCCATCGCTTATGTGCTCCTTTGCATCCACCATTATTGATCCTGGACCTATCCTTCACCCTGCATCACTTCTGTTGTGTTCCTCCAACAGACTGACCTGGAGACTGGCTCAACTAAGGCCATTGACATCAAAAAGGAAAGCAACAGTGCCAGGTCTTCAATAGCAGGGTTGGGTTCTTCTCAGCCCCTGTCCTCCCGCAAGCCGTCCATGATGTCCATGCTCTTCAGCCGCCTCTTGTCCGGCAGTCAGGAGAGCATCCGCCGCCCTGGAGTCAAGCCAAATGGTGGGTTTGTGCCTGAGTCTGGGTACTTAGATAAACAATTGTCTGTCTCTCTGTGTCAGTCTATTCATCTCTTTGCTTATCCATTTGCTTATCTTTTTATCTATCTGTCTGTCGGTGTGTCTGTTGTATTCTCTACTGTACCTGTACGTCCAATTTCCAGAGGGAGTGGCTGTAAACAAAATCTTGCCACCCTTTCCTCCGCCATCAGGCTACCCTTCCTGCAACTCACACCACCCTCATCCATATACTTCTCCATTTCACCTTTCCACCCCATCCCATGTCCCCCTTCCCCCCTAGTTAATGTTTATTTTGGGAGTCCCTGAAGGTAAAGGTGGAGGAAGACACCAAAAGTTACCCATGGTGCTCATCTCCAAAACATGTCTTTGAGCTTGTGGCAAGTTATTCAGCCACTGTCCTGGAATACGACGCTACTGCAATATCCAAGTTACCATAGATACCCCCACAAGGTGTTACCCTAGTTACTCATTTTACCTGCCAGTCATAAAAGGTAGATGGACACATGAGTTAAGTGGTACCAGTTTCCCGCACCAGGATGCTATGGAGCCAGCAGCTTCATTACTGTCAGTCCAATAGTGTCTGATCCTCGCTCAAAGTCACCTTCTAGATGTCCTTTCATGCAATTAAGTTCAGAGTAAAGGACTAAAATTTATCTACCAAAGTTCCATTGCTGCCTTTGAAAACTTTGCCTGATACCCAGTTTGCAACATTAATTGTGTGGAAAAGAAAACGAGATATTAAGTGCAAAAAGTCTAAAGTATGCTTAGTCTTTTTTCACGCCCTTTTTGTTCAGTTTTATTCACAGTTAAGTACAGCAGAATTGCCTATTCATGTTTCATTCCTAGTTGGATGTGTTTCAGAATATTACAGCCTTTTCCTTACCACTGACAGATTGGCCCTGTTAGTAGCCGTGGAACTTTAATAGGCAACATTTTTGTAAGTCGTTGTTGTTGTGTTCTTGAATGAAAAATATAAGACGGCACTTATAAAGAGAACATATGACCCTGTTCTTAAAACCGAATGTACGAAGTTGGAAGCAAGTCCCTAATTGCTGCCCGTTATTTTTGGAACCTGTAATTGTTAGATGAGACCAGCCTGCATTCTACATTGCACAGCGGTGTTAGCAATGGCACAGAATGGTCAAACACGCTCTGTCATCATCATATGCTTAAAAAAAGTATCGCCGAAGATTGTGAGTTTGTCCATACTGTACTCTTATGTTGATAAAATGGCCATCGGTGTAGTCGGTGAGTGGCTATCATCCACTCGGGAAGGTACTACTGTGAGAGTGAAATATGCTACAAATTTGGTAACTAGTGACATAAATATAACTCTCAGTGGCGAAGCATTCAGCCAGTAGCATAGAGAGTAAAATTCCAAGCTGAGAGTCTAACATTGTTATTTTTATTCAGCATCTCGGATTTCATTTTCCCCAACAATTTATAACAACTGCTGGGAAGTAATTAACTGGTTATAGAACTTGGTTTAAGTCCAGTCCACGCAAATAAGGATTCCTGTAGGGGAAGCATGGCATCATTTTAATCTATACATGCTTTATACTGTTACAGCAAGTACCACTTCCATGAGTCATCAAGGTCGGCGTCCGAGTGCCTTGATGCGGTCAACGTCACGAGTGTCAACTAATTCACAAGTGATCTCCCACAGTCCCGAGCCCTTGCCTCGTGCCCCCATCGCCACGCAGGTACATTGCTCGTTACATGGGCACTGTGTATATTGTGCTGCGTTTGGGTACACAGGTCTATGTACTGTACAGTTTATATAGTGTAGTTCTTTACACAGGTATAGAGTTAGTTAAACAGGTACTGTGTGTACTGTGCTTCATTACACATCGTTCAATGCACAGCCATTATATATTTCCACCCGTCCACCCCACTCATCCACCCACCTAACCCACCCTGCTTGTGCACCCACCCACCCCACCCTGCCTGTGCACCCACCTACCCACTCAACTGCCAACTCACCCACCACTTCCACCCCTTCTACCCTCTTCCCTCACCCAGCTACCTACCGTGCCCACCCACCCACCCACCTCACCCACCGTGTCCATCCACACCACCCAACTACGCTGCTCATGCCAATCACCCACTCTGTTCACCCTCCCTGTCAACCCCACTCTCCACCCCATTCCACCCACTCAGTTCACCCTCCCTGTCAACCCACTCACCACCCCACCCCATTCATCTGCCCATCATCCCACCCATGTAACCACCAATATCCATCAGTCCATCAGGAGCATGTCTTAAAAACCCCCCCCCCCCCCCACACACACGCACACACGCACTCCCCCTGTGGAAGAACCTCGGTGACTCATTTTACTCATTGCTCGTATATTCCTCCTTTAACTCATTTCCACAGAGATATATTCCCCATGGACCTACTCCTACACTGGACGTATTTTTCTACTACCCACACACCCACCTACTCCTCTCACCCACCCACCCACCCACCTACCCTGCCCATCTACCCATCCATCCTGCCAACCCTCCCACCCAAACTCACCCACACTCATCCACCCACTCTGCTTACCCATCCTGCCCACCCACTCACTCACCCACGCTTCCCCACCACACCCACTCAACCCTGTCCACTTACCCCACCTACTCTCCCCCACTGCACCGCCCCTCCCACCTCCCACTCGCCTCACACACCGTGCCCCTCCACAATCCACTCAAGCCTCCGACCCACCCCTCTCGCCCTGCCCACTCGTCCTGCCCACTTCACCAGTCCATTCACTCATCAGACCCTTAGTATCTAATAATGAATTTTCCTTTTTATCAGTTCTTGCAATAACCATACGATCTCTAGCAGTTAACGAAGACCTAACTCATCTGATTTGAAAACGCATTCCAAAGCTTAACAGAAATGCTGAGAGACAAGGAAATTAAAAGTACATCATCGGAGTGAAGGGTTATAAGTTGCTTGTAGGCTCAGTTTATAAGTGTGTTTACTGATTAACCTTTTTTTTTTTTTTTGCTGTAGGTAATTGAAAAGTAATGGTCATTTTTTTTTTAAGTATTGATTTTTTGTGTCACGTGGTAGACTATCCAAGAACTACTTACCTAACTACCTATCTACGTTCATTATTCTCTTACCCAAAACGTATCTACTGCACTTATTCACCAGACTATTAATGTCCACTACCTACCTACCGATTTCCTTACACCTTCCTACCTACCTATTTCCTTACACTTACCAGCCTACCGATATTGTCCTACCTACACATCACCCTATCTACCATCCTACCTGTTCCTCATCTACCTGCCTACCTACCTACGTCTTAAGTAACCTCCCTACCACCCGACCCAAATACTTACCTCCTACCAGCCTACCCAAATAAATACCTACCTACCTACCCAAATACTTACCTACCTACCTCTTAAGTAACCTCCCTACCACCCGAGCCAAATACTTACCTCCTAAAAGCCTACCCAAATAAATACCTACCTACCTACCCAAATACTTAACTTCCTGCCAACCTCCCCCAAAATATACCTTCCTACCTACCTCCCCAGACACTTACCTTCCTATCAATCTGTGTACTCATTACAGGACAGTGCCATCTTCCGTATATCAGATGCTTCCCTCAACAACATAGATGACACAGGAAGCCCACGCCAAAAAAGCAGGAAAAACTCGGGTGACGATGAAGACCACATTGTGATGAAGATTAGGCGACGAGACAAAGATGGTAGGTACTGAATGGGAAAGCTTTGTGAATTATTATACTTTAGACGTCATTACAAGAGAGGGATGGGTTCTAGGATATCACAAATTGTTTCATAGTTACTTTTGCAAATTGGGAAAACTTTACGATTAATTTCATAAGTCGCAGTGGAACTTTTTTTTTTGCCAATTGTTCCTTGTTTTACTGACGACTTAACAGCAAAACAAGACGTTTGGAAATGCTGCCAAACAAGGACTGCTAAATTAACTTCTTTTACGTGCATACAATCAAACAACATGGCACCTAAGAAAGACCAGTATAATTCCAAAGTACTGTACTATGACGATTGTTTTCCTTATCATATCATTATTACATTATTATTATTATTATTATTACTGCTGGGCGATTTTATTGAGCTTTAGGAATGCCTCTTGCAGTGAAGGAAGTGGAAGCAGTATGTGCTGATCTCTTTCTTATGATGACACGTTTTCAAATTTTATTCATCCTGTTCCATGACGGGTTTATATAGATAGATAGATAGATCGATAAAATATCCGTTTCTTGTACACTTGGGTGTCTTACTATTTCCACTGGATAGACATGCCAAACCACTCTGACTTACTTTGAACACACACATGACCTTTGAACACACACATGACCTTTCCTCAACATACTAGTAACAGTGCAAAGGCATTTCGAAAACTGTGACGTGAAAGGATTCAAAAGTACTGCCCTGAACCGCAGAGAGAATTCCCGAAAACTCATCTACAAACAGTTCATCAGAACAACAGTGAGTAACTCCACCCCAAACTTGGCCCCAACATTATCCAACAGGCCCAACACAAACATGGATAAGCTTCAAAATCATAAAACAAAGCCTTAAGGACAATAACAGGATGCACTAAAACCACAAAATATACATCACCTACAAGAAACAAAAATACTTCCAGATAAGTAGCATATAAGAAAGACACACAGTCCATCGTCTCGGCTAAAGATCCATCTCACTTCCGCAATTTAATGTTGCATCTCCCCTTTCCACAAAGAAAAAAAAAATCGCCCAGCGCTATATAGGGTAAGCCAGCAACACCCCTTCTCCTCCACCCAACACAACACTTCCCCAACACACACACATAAACACACAGCAACCTCAGCCATCTACAGCCTTCAGTAAATCAAGTAACCTCCTTTTCGAACCACCAACCGTCTCTTTTCTTTTTACTTATTGCTGTGCTATTTATCGGGGAGTCTGAGTCACCCATCTCTAATTACACTCTGCAGGGAACATTATGGTGATGGAGTCTGTTGAAGACCTGCAGTTCCCAGCATCCCGGACAGGCACATCGCAGAGGCCAAAGAAACCAAGGTCTAATATTCTTGCAGGGGTAAGAAACTTTGTTATAACACTGCTATTGTTGTTTTGTTACTCAACCCTAGTCAATTCTAACCCAGCAGACCTGTCAACCACAGGTAAGCGACTGCTCCCATGAGGCCGTTCCTTCATCACTGATGTTGTGTCTGTGTCTTAGTCCAGTTACATCGCCACCAGTCCACATGAGGGCGTTCCTCTCCACGGTAGAATAGTCAAACAGCAACAACTCTGTGCAAGATTACTCTAAGCATTTTGTCATATCAGGGTATGTTATATACAGTTTAGTGAATTCGCATAAAGTAGGGACAGCTTTTTTTGTATAGCAGTACAGTATAGTATACAGTATGTTGCATAGTTTACAGTAGTTTAGTTTAGCAGTATACCGTAGCATAGCACTGAGGCAAGTGATCCATTATCCTTTATGAATTTACTCAACAGACTGTGGTGGATGATGAGTCAGACAGCGAGGAGAGGAGGCTGCTTACCCCAGATGACAGACTCACTGAACCTGACACCCCATTAGTGATCCCGGATGAGCCAGACGGACATGAGGAGGAAAATGCTGGTAATGAGTCTTAGCTTGTGGTTTGCTGGCCTGGTGATGTAGTGGTGAGAACACCACACTTGGAAGCTTATGGTGTGCATGTCTGTTGATGTAATGGGTAGAGCACACCACACACAGAAGATTATGATTTGCTGGCCTGGTGATGCAATGGGTAGAATGCCACACTTGGAAGCGTGTGATTTTCTTGCCTCTTGATGTAATGGGTAAAACGCCCCATTCAGAGCGATGGCCTTGCATAGGTTCAGTACCCAAGAAGTAAATGATCTTACAGTTAAGGAAAATGTTAATAATGAGTCTTAACTAATGGTTTGCATGCCTGGTAATGTAACAGGTAGAATTCCACACTCAGGGTGATGACATTGCTTAGCCCAGGGACCCTACGCTTCTAATGGGCTTTTTATGGGACTGACTTAGCATTTACCTGTTAGCGGTTACCTACATTGGCCCATAGTGCAGGTCTGTTGTATGATATGGTGTTGTTAGCATCACTGAGGCATCGTAATGAAACCTGCACAGTTGTGGGGGGAGGAGTCAGAAGAGAGGAATGAAGATGTTAGAAATGATTTTTTCTGAGCATGAATATAGACTATCTTTGAGACAACTGGACATTTAATTTAATTTGATTAATTTTCATTTATCAGTTGCTTGATAAGGTTGTTTCAAATCCTGCGGCACCTGATTTCATACCTACAGATCACGCACAGAAGAAGAAGAAAGGTCTGGGAAGCCTTAACCTGAAAGGATTTTCCAAGATTCTTGGGTCAGAAAGACAGCATCATGGAGACTCATCATCCACACCACCCCGGCAGAGGAAAAGGTACCAGCAAAATCGTATGAGGTTTATTGATAACCTAAGAATGGCATTGAAAGTAAATCACGTCACCTTCCCTAATTTACATCCCCGCTCATTCTGCCTCTTGACTCCTTTCGTTTTTTTGTAATCCTTGTCTTCTACTTTCTTTCGCTTCACAGCATTTGAATGAAAAACTACTACCATATAAACCCGTCTCCAGCGACACCTCATATGGGTCACCTCTCCACACACCTATTTTCCTCTGTGGATCCAATTTCCCTCCCTGAACCCAGTTTCAACTATGGACCCATTTTTTTTTTCCAATTTTCCTCTGTGGTCCTGTTTTTACCCATAGACCGATTTTTCCCCATAAACCTACTTTCTCCCATGGTCCCATTTTTCCTTTTGGACCTACTTTTCGTTGCACCAATTTTTCACCCTATTTTTCCTTCATGTACCTATTTTTCCTCAT
>JAGKTI010000909.1:0-42485 GCA_018397915.1 Birgus latro
ATATACCGGTATATATAAGATAGATAGATAGATATTTTTTAAAATATCATTCATATACTGAGAGGCTAATGCAGAAAGGAAACTAGTAGCTATATATGCAGATTTGGCAGTGTCTTTGAAAAAATCATTTGCAAATCCCTTCTGCCGCCATCACTCCTTATAGGTCTGGAGATGCATTTTCTCCATCGAGCAGCTCTTATCCTTATAATACAGTATTGTATATACAGTACAGTATAGCAAGAACTTAAAAGATGATATTTAGGATACAGTAGTTATTCATTGTTTCCTTGGATTTTGCCTTTATAAGAATGTTAATTGTCTAGGTTTAACCGAGTATAAGCTACATACAGTACATATGTCCATAACAGCTACAAGGGATACTGTAATATGTAACATAGGCAGTACATAACAGTATCTTCATAGTACAGTATGCAGTATATACTGAGTGGGTAACTTACTGGGACTGAAGGCCTCTGATTGCACAGACACTTCAATGTAACAAGTACAGTATAGTGCTGTATTATTTATTCTCATAGATGATTTTGCCTCATTTAATGGAGATGGGCCAAACTGAGTAATTTTTCATTCATTCATTCATCATCTGAACCTGTGTTTACCCATGAGGAGCGAGAGAGTAATTTTAATGGCAGTTAATATATCATTTGATATGCCAGTGCTGTCTAACCATCTAATTGCTGCCGTGTCATGTTCACCCCTTCATTGCAATTTTTTCCACCTTTAACTGTTGCTACTACCCTGTATTACAGGTATTTTGTGGTATGTCCATAGCTTTGTGAGCTCATGGGTGTCATGTTTTTGTGTGCATATTATGTTGTTGAGATTGTAAAACCCATGTTGCTCCAAGGACAAGGATATCAACAACCATCCTGCACTTGATACCAGTACCATCTGGATTGCTGCAGCAGCAGCAGGAACCATCTGGGTAAAGTAGAGGAATGTGAGTTTGGTGGCGGCAGCGGAGGCCAACGCCAGCTCGTCATGCATTGCAACAGCTTTATTGATGAGGGAGTGATATGTTATCATCACCTCTCTTTATCAGAACTATTGTCAATGCATCTATGCTTCTAAGTGCTTGTTTCCATCTTCAGCACAAAGGATAACATATTGACAAACCTCAGACCACTCTCAGATATGTGCATGTGAGAGAGACCAATCCACAATCCGAGGCGTGCGTTTGAGGTTATCAGGTCATGACAGACCCCACACTGCCTCCCCAGAAATGGCCCAACCGGGTGATGCAAGGTTGGGGCCTTTTGTCGAGGTGGTAGAGGTCTGCCCACACCGGGGCAGCTGCCATCGTCGGCCTTCACATTTCTTCATGACCTCTTTAATGAGGAGAAAAAGAGGGGAAAATAAAGAGTGTCATATTGTGCATTATGCTGAGCATTAACTTGTAGGTCTCTTTATGGGTACAGTAGGAAATATATCTTGTCCATTGTTGTTATTCACTGTGGAACAGAGAAGTTATTTTAAATACTGAAGTTATGTGTTTGGTAGCTTATAATCCCAGCTTAGAGCGAGATACTTCAGGTGTGTGTATCTTGCATAGTGTCCCATTATTGATCCTTCATTATTAATCATACCATTAAGCCATTGAGTGTACAGAACAAGAAAAATTTTATTTCATTCCCAGTTGAGCTGAAGGGGCAGTCTGATGCCAAATTGCCAGAGTTTTTGAACAATGTTAATAGATGGGACAGTATAATTTTTGTCTCTAACAACTGATACTGATTTTATCAGTTTACCTTTCTCTGACCCTCAGTGGGTAGACTGGAATGTAAGGATGGACACCAGTATAATAAATTATATACTGATTGCACATAAGTATTTGACTTATAACTGGCCTGCCTTTGGAGTTGTATACTGATGAGTAAAGTGTTGACTGTAAAGGAGAAGGAGGCCTAAGATAGATTTAGTTGGTGAAAAGGCAGAACGGAAGTCAAGAGACTGAGAGTGAATGTGGAGTAAATGAATCACTTGAGTGGATAGTGGCACTGTGATGGCAAGTGGTGTTTGGCCATAGGGTGTGTCAGAAGTGTTGGGTGTAATTACAGTGTGTGTCATGATAAATGGGTACACCTGAGGTGCAGTGGTGTCCGAGGTAGGCTATACAATGGTGTCAGAGGTAGGCTATACAATGGTGTCAGAGGTAGGCTTTGTTGATGGTGTCAGTCAGGCTATGTGAGGTGAGTATCACAGGTAGGTTAGCTATGTGAGGGAGGCTATGAGACGTTGGCATCACGTTTGCTGTGGGATGGGTAAAGTACATTTTTTTCATATTTAATTAAAGAAAAAAAATGGTGTATGGCACCTGTGTATAGCCTGTAGGTATACCCTTATTCTCCAGTCAGCCAAGTTATATGAAGGTCGGTATGAGTGTCGGTCCAGCTCCACTGCACTTCACAGAGTTAGCCATAACTTCACCTTGTTGATTAATGCACCATTATTTCAGGAGGAATAAAAGCATCCATTCATCAGTGCATATCTCAGGTTGCACCATAGAATGTATTTGTTCATTATTCTGTGGTGCTTAATTTTTTACTGTATTCTTGGTTTAGACACCAGTTCCACTATTTGGCAACAGATAACTTTATGCCATACTGTTTACAACTCATCCTTGTAACAGCACAGTACACTGATATACTGTAAACACGTTAATGTAGCATGTTAATAAGAGATAAAAACAATTGGCAAAACCCATGGGCATGTTCACTGTATATCACGGTGCTGAGGAGGGATGCCTTCACGTGGTGACACCATTATAATTTGGTGCTGCCTGGTTGTATAAATGCCCCTCAGCTTGCCCCCTATCCCTTGAAAGGAGAATGGTGGACTGCAGGAGTACTGCAACTTCAGCCTGCAGTCCACCAGATTCACATCTATAAAAGCCTAGGGCCACAACAACAGCAACAAACATACCACCATTGGCAGGTTATATAGATGTCGAGGGAAGGCAGCAGCAGCAGCAGTGATGGTCCACCCAGCAAGATACCTCGGCTGGATGGCGAAGCAGCCCACCGTACCGACCAGGAGCGCACACAGGCTGCCTGGGACCACTGGGGGGCAACAGCCTCAGGTACCTATTCACATATTGAGGCATTACAGTATTACCATTCACCAAAGTTTTTGTCATCACCATAACCTTCCTTCCTCACTGATAAACTGGGTGTGTCGTAATGAAATACTGTATAACATTCCCTGTCTTTCCATGCTGTATATACTGACATACGGTTTCTTTTGTCCACGGTACAGGTAGTAATGGTGGAGGTCGTGCCAGTGGCGGTAATGAAGGCCTAAGTGATGCACGCTACGAGGACTTTCAGCTGCTTGACGAGGTTCACGGGGATGATGAGGAGAATGAGGCACAGGGTATAAATCTTGACACCTACACTTGTTTGCATGGGGGCTGATATTACATTTGTGTTTCAGTAATTCAACATTTATTGTAAGTCATTAATTAGTAATGGTGCTTGATGGTTTCTCCTTTAAGAGGTGATCCTGACAAACTAAATACCACAGTAATAATCTATCTATTGTCAGATGCCTCAATCCTGTAAGAGGTGGCCACAAACAAGTCACTTCCATGTTGCCCTGCATAACTCCCATTTCCAGCATAGTCTCATGTATTCTTATCATCCACATAATTGAATCAAAATCTCCCACGACTGCCACCATTCCAACACAATATGTGGCACTCAAACCCTCTCCCTCCGTCCAAACAGAAGGCCCGGATTCCGAAGATGACTATGACTCAGAGGTGCCAGAGGAGGAGATTGATGCCCTCCTGGAAGCGGGCCTACCGGAGGAAATGAAAGGGCCCCGGCGACGACGACGTGAGGCCCCGGTGCCTGAGGGTGGGGGCGAGGCAGGCGAGGGTAGTGAGGCGCCCTATGACGAGAGGCAGAAGTTGGTGCTTGTGGGTAAGATTCAGAGCTGGCTGATGATTGAGTGCTTCTGGGTAGTAGTGGGGTGATGAAAGGGTGCCTGTGGGTAGGATAAGGAGTGGGGTGATGACGGGGTGCTTGTAGGTAGGATGGAATGATGATGGGATGTTGTGGGTAGGATGAGATGATGATGGGGCACTTGAAGGTAGGATGGGACAATGATGGGGTGCATGTAAGCTAAGGAGTAGGGTGCTTGGATCATTCAGTGTATTATGTTGAAATTGTCTCATCATATTCAGCAGTATAGATGTAGTCCTATTTTTACCTGCGGCAATAGCCACAGGTCAGTGAGTAGCCAGCTTTCTTCTTTTCCTTCTGCTTCTGCCAGATTTGTTAAAAGGAGGCCTTTGGAGACACAAAAGTGGTACCATATAAGGTAATTTGACATAGAGAAAACAAATCTATCAGCTGACACCTGAGGTGGCACCATTTAGTGACAACTTTAGTAAAAGTGCCTAATTTAAGCCTATTGAGACTTAAAAGTGGTCCTATTCAATGTTATTTGTCATGGGGAATCCAAATTTGCTATCAAATGGCACTGGTGGTGGTGCCATCTGGCAGCAACTTTAGTAAAAGTTCTTCATTTAAGCCCTTTGAGACAAAAAAGTGGTCCCATTTAAGGTTATATGACATGGAGAATCCAAATTTGCTGTCAGCTGACACCTGTGGTTGTGCCATCTAGCCGCAACTTTAGTAAACGTTCTTCATGTAAGCCCATTGAGATATAAAAGTGGATCTCTCTGTTAAGGTTACTTACTACTTACAGCAAACTGTTTGAAACAAGAGCCTTGCCACAGGTCCCAGAGCAATTCTGCTCTTGTTTTTCTTGGGATAATTTGATCACCACTTACTGCTTATTTGATTATTTATTTACTTTATATGCTCCATTCGTGTTATTTTGATGAGTGTGTGTTTTATTCCAGTGTGGGACCATGTCTGTACAGTAGTATAAATGTACAGTACTGGTAGCATATGTGTAAGAGATAGATACTGTAATATGAAGCATGTAAGTGTAGATGTTGATGCCTGTGAGGTGGAGTTGGGAGTTTGATGGCTTGAAAGGTGAGTGAATGAAAGTGTGGCCCATTTAATTGGCAGACTTTTGTTAGTTGCCATTTTGTCAGGTTTTCCTGGCTTCCAAAATGCTACCTCACTCCATTCTTAGGTAGGAAGAGAGGTCTAGTTGATGATTATGATGATGAAAGAGATACCCATGCTTGTGTTCCTGTGTATAACCATAACAGAGAAGGGAAGCAACCACTTTGAGGTGCTGCCGGAGGGATGGGTACAAGTGACTCACAACAGCGGTATGCCCGTCTACCTGCACAAACAGTCACGCGTCTGTACCATGGCTAAACCGTACTTCCTCGGCCAGGCTTCTGTCAGAGTTAGTATCTTTGATGTATGAATTACAGCTGGGTAAATTCACGATTTTGGAAGTAGCTGCTTCAGTTTGCATGTACAGTATTCAGATGCAGCCTTACAAAAAAATCCCCCCCCCTCCAAAAAAAAAAAATAGTAGCTACACCTAAAACAATGAACTTGGTGTCAAAATGATCGACTGTCATCATGTTATGTCCCCACAGATATACATTCGTCCAAGTTTACTATTTTTAAGGGGTGAGGGAAGTTATAGTGTTTTGAAAGATGGCATCTGAATGCATGCATAATGAAACAGGTGTGTCCGAAATAGCGAGTTTACACTACCCTTTTTAATTTACCTCGACCCAGATTTTGGTTCTTTTGTAGCATATTTTACATACCTCAGTGGCAGGAAAAGACAATACTACAGCTCTTCATCTTTTCCATAAAGCTAACTTGAGGGGTTAGATATAGTCTTCCTTAATCCTGTCAGTAGTGTGGCACTTTCCTAAGTTCAATGTAGTGATCTGAAAGTGATAATGTGTAAAAGAAAAATACATTATTGGATTAAAGGTGTTAATAGCATAAAAAAATAATCAGAGAGGCAACAAAGCACAAGGACTTATTATACTCAGCCGTGTCCCTTCAAATCCTTTTTTGTTTTAATTTCCAGAAACATGACATCCCCCTAAGCGCCATCCCGTGCCTACAGTATCTGCGAGCCCTAGAGGCTGAGCGAGGGGAAGGCAGAGGTGCAGAGGAGAGGGTGGAGAAAGGGACAGGAGGGAGTGAGGATGGGAAGGAACACAGAGACTCAGCACCACAGGAAAATGGGATGAAGGAGAGTGGGGATAAGGTGAGTGGGTAATGCCATTTAGTGTGAGAGGGTTTGTCATTGTGGAGCAAACAGGAAGTGAGAGACTGAGTAGGAGAGTGTGTGTCAGTGAGGTGGAGGGAGAGAGGGGGTAAGAGAGAATGAAGTGGAGAGGTGGAGTGAAAAGCTATATGAATAAGAGTGGGGTTGGATGGAGGAAGGGCAGCCTGCAGAGGACAAGATAACAAAGGCAATTTGTTCATGGGCATCCCTGCAGGGGACAAAATAACAAAGGCAAGTTGTTCATGAGCATCCCTGGAGAGGACAAGATAACAAAGGCAATTTGTTCATGGGCATCCCCTCTGGGATTAAGGAATCTGACAGTAGATAAATAGTCAGGTAGACAGAAAGACAGACAGACAAAGTTTGAGGGGTATAGATATATTAAATACATACAAGCATATGATGGATTTGGTACCTCTTTTTTAACTTGGTAGCTGATGGAATGACTATGTGGCAGTAGTAGTTCTCTAGTTTACAGTACCAGGTGTATGGAAAAAAAGTTAGATGTTTTGTAACAAACCTCCAGCATATAACAAGGACTTGTTATATGTGCATCATGTGTATCCCTTAGCCCCCTGATCCACCCCTGCCCATGGAAAATGGTGTGGAGGGTGTGGGTAAGACCGGGGCAGGAGGATGTCCATTGGCAGGGAGCAACAGTCTGGCTGCAGCACTTGCACTCACATCAGGCAAGGAAGGTGGGTTATCCGCTGACAGAGGCTGTAATTTTTAGTTTAATTAGCAGGGAAATAACTTGTACAGTATTGGCTGGCAGATGTTGCCGATCTAGTACACAGTGTTGCCTTCTTATCTCTGGAATACTGTTAGAGTCCTGGAGACTTTCCCATCTGGAGGGGATAGATTATAGCCTAAATGAATGCTTCACTACTAAAGGTCATTCCAGTGTTGGATAAAATTTTGGAAAATCCATGAACATAAGTGTATTGAAGAGGTTAATGCATCACATAAAACTATACTTCTTTCATATATTAAATTGCACTTCCACAGGCCCCCCTTTGCCTGGTGGTTTGATGGTGGGCAACGCCAAGATTGAAACAGCAGTGGAGAACCTTCAGCAGCAGTCCCTGGAGCCAGAGCAGCTGCGTCAGTACTGCCAGTCACGCTTCCTCTTCAGGACCATCAAAATCATCAGGTTTAAGTACGTTGATGGGGAGGCAGGGAGAAGTGTGTGTTACTGGTGTGGTTTGTGAATCTTGTGTGAATAGGCTTCTCACTGTTGTTTATCATCATTCCTCTTTTTTTTTCACAGTTTCAGCTTACTTTTGCTTATTCAGAAGAGAGTAAACCATCACAAAGTAAATGGTTTTGGAGTGTATTTTGGGGGATAATTTAACAAAATTGTATGTTAAGTGTACACTAACAGGTAGAGCTTAATGTCTGGTGATCACCTTGTTAATTGGCTGTGGGGGTGCTTCTAGATAGGTTTTCATTATGCACAGATTTCTTTAAAACACAACTCTCTGTACAACTGGCAGCTGTAAATCTGTAACTATCAGGTCCTGGGCTGAGCGAAGGAGATTCCAGAAGATGAACAAGAAGAAAGAGAGGCCACAACTCCCCGAGGGCACCAAACTCATCTCTCTCAGGAAGCCTGGTTGGTTCACTTACATATTGTATAGATGAACTGTACAACCTCTCTAGTCCTCATATTGGAGTGACAGGTATTCATATTGGTGTAAAATCATTGTTCTCTAAAAACAGTTAAACTTGCAATGTAGATTTAATAAGTAATTCATTATAAAACATCTTGTCCATATATTTGGAGTGACAGGTATCCAGACAGCTATAAAAACCATTGTTCCCTAAAAAAAAAAGTGTTACATACAATATGCAACACTGTTCATTTAATTTGTCATCAGGTACGTTTAGAGATGTACCGATACTGGTGCCAAAATTTTGACCAATACCGATACCGATACCACAGAATTGGACCGATACCAATACTACTACCGATACCGATACCAAGCCAAACCTCTAAAAGAAACAACCATATTCTGCTTGTAGTAAATGTCATGCTGTTGTGTTGTAGATAAAAATACGAATGAAATTAAACAACTATATGTATCAATTAGAAAAAATCATAAAAGCTGTGAAACTGTAACTCGCAAAGACTGTGTGTGGATAGTGAGGGAGGGTCGTGCCTGCCGCCTGAGGGTTGTGGCAGGGCCCTGAGCCGCTGATGCGAGGCTACCAACCTGACTTGCACATGACCATGGTGGCAGATGTGGCTCATTACCAAAGAATGTACTGTATTGCTATGCACCATGTACTCAAAATAATTGGATATTACCAATAATATATTTTTCATCCCTATAAAACATCCACGTTCTGTTTAACAAAATAACTTCCAGTGAGTGACATGCTACACACCAAATTACTTTTAAGTATCGGTAGTATTGGCAGTAAATCAGCCGATACTGATTCCGATACCGGGAATCTAAAAATGGGCTGATACTACCGATACTGATACATCGGTACATCTCTAGTTTGTATGTGCTCTCGGAAAGTATATAATTTAATGCACACTATACGCTTAATTGGTCATCGATTGTTAGTATGTGCTCCCTGAAATTACTTAATAATACACTGTACCCTTAATTGGTCATTGATTGTGTCTGTGTGTGTGTATATGCATCCAGAAAATAGTTGAACATACACTGTACTTTAAATGATCCCTTGTGTGTGTTTGTACTGTATGTTACATTGATGCTGCTGATGATAGTGATGATGATTATGATGGTGGTGATGATGATGATGATGGTGGTGGTTATGTTGATGATGATGATGATGATGGTGGTGTGGTACAGATGACGAGGGCAACTCCGGCCCCAGCAGCAAGAAGGAGTGGATCATGAACCCCAACGGCAAGAGCTACGTGTGCATCCTCCATGAGTACGTCCAACACGCACTCAAGAAGCAGCCGAAATATGTGTTCAAGGAAGTGGGTGAGTGTTGCAATGCAGTCTCTTTATGGATGGTATTCTACGTGGCTTTTGAGTTTTCTGAGCATCTCTTCTTTAGTGGTTTATTCTGCATATTACAGTTCAGTACCCTCTATTATATTGTACAAGCTATGTTGATGTTGAAATTATATAAGTAGCATACAAGAGAATGTTAAGGTGTAGTGTACAAAATAAATCACCAAGAAGGAGGTGCTACAAACTTCTTCTGCGACCTAGGAAACAACTTTGTTCCCTGATGCCACGTCCTGTGAATGGCTGACGAATGAATCTTCAGGCAGCTTTGTCCCTGCATAGTAACCACACCTTTCCTACATCAACTGTTAATACTGAACATTACTCTCATAAGAACACTGAAGTGCCATACAAGAATTAAGTAGATAATATGCACCCAACCCCATATATCATCCTGCAGAGAATGCTGCAACCCCATATGCTGCCACAATCATGATCAACGAGATGCAATACAGCACAGGGTATGGCAGCAGCAAGAAGCAGGCCAAGATGCAGGCAGCCAAGGCTACACTGGAGATACTACTACCTGAGCTGGGAGAGAAGATCAGGGAAGAGTCCAATACTAAGACTGATGCTGACTTATCTGTGAGTTCTCTGTTTTATATTTACTAGTTGTGCATTAACTGTTTCTCTGCTTTATATTTTGTTCTTGCATCCACCACATTATTGAGCTACCCCTGGTGGTGAATGGGTTAGAATCAGTCCTATATTACCACCTTCAAGGATTATATTTTTACTGTTTTCTCTGGACCCACCTCACCCCATCCTTGGGTGGGAAGAGAGGTCATGATGATGATGATGATGATGATGGAATGACCTCTCTTTCCATGATGCATCACCTTCATTTGCATGTTCCCCCAAACTCGTCACTCATCCACTTTCTGTTCTGGACAGTACTTTGACGAGATCCGCATTGAAGACCCCCGCGTTCCTGACCTGTGCAACAAGACCAGCGAGCTCTCCCCGTACTCCATCTTGCTAAACTGTCTTCAACGCAACTTTGGCCTAGATGGGGCCAGCATCGACTCCCGGCTGGTGACACAGAAGAACCAGAAGAACGAGTTTGTTATGACCGTGGGCAAGCACACAGTTCAGGTCCAGTGCAAGAACAAGAAGGATGGCAAGCAGAGAGCATCACAGGCAATATTACAGGTGGGTACAGATCAGCCTTGTTATAAGGTGATGTTGTGTTTGTTTTTGCTACTAATCTGGTGGACTTGTAGTAGTCTCCTTCTGTCAGGTTTTTTCTTGCCCCGAACCTGTGTCACCTCATCCTTAAGTTGGAAAAGGAGTCAGGATGATGATGATGGTTTTGTTAATATTTTAACTTCACACTGGAACATTGGGATTAGACATAAACTACTACAAGAATTATATTTAATATTGCCCCTCCACAGAAGCTGCACCCACACATCAACAGCTGGGGGTCACTCCTGAGGCTCTACGGGAATCGGTCAATGCAGACGATGAGAGAGAAGAAGGCAGAGGAGCAGGAAATAACACTGCTGCAATCCAACGCCACCGTCAACCAGCCCAATACGTCCATTATCAATAAACTCAAACAGGAGATGCTCAAACTCCAGGAGATGAGGGTATGCAGTCATTGATTTGTATGGAGGGTGCAGAGCTAGGGAACTGACAGCTGATTGAGTTGGTTGGAAGAGTTTTGTAAGGAGTGTATGATGGGGGTTTGGGAGCCATTGTTTCCCATTGAAGTGATGGTAGTTGGATAATCTCTAACTGGTCAGGAACATGCAGCATGTGAGTGTGGATGCCTGTACCTGTGGGTTGGAGTCAGGATTCTGGGGGCTAGAAAGGTGAATGAATGAGAGCGAATGAACTGGTCATACCCATAGTAAATATTTCCTATCAGGTTTTTCTTGATGTCTGGACTGTACCTAACCCCATCCTTAGGTGGGAACAGAGGTCTGGATGATGATGACGATGATTGAGGAGAAAGAGATAGAGAGGAAGATAACAAGAATTCATTGATGCTAGTGGTAGAGCACATCAGTTTCCTTATTAACCAAGTACCTTTCCTTCCTGCCAGAACTCCATACAACCCATCGGCAAATTCCTTCCCCCTGAGGACGTCGCACTGCCCTCTGCCTCTGGTATCGACCTGAACAATGTGGACTTATAATAATGGAGAGAGATGTTGTGTTAGGAAATGAAGAGTTGTTAATTGAGAATGATAAAAGAGTTGTTTAGATACTGAAAGAGTCATTAAGTAGCTAAGACATTGAAAGGGTTGATAAGGAGGAAGTGAAGAGTTGTCAAGTAAGAAAAATAAAGAGTTGTTAAGGAAGACGTTGAAAGTCGTTAAGATAAGACATTGAAAGGATATTCAGACACTGAAATAATTGTTTGGTAAGACATGGCAGTTGGTCCTTGATATAATTATGTTACTTTTTTGCCCTTTGCATTTTCTGTTTACCATCTCAGCCAGATATATTTACAGTACTTCTTTATTTTTGTCATCATGATTTTGTATAGCATAGGAGAGCTTCAAAATAGTGAGGGAGTTGCTGGAGGCTGTGTTAAATTGACAAAGTTTTAAAAAGTGTCTTCTGAGGTGGATGAAAATGTCAAGATGCCAGGAATAAATTAAATATGTCATTGGATTGAAGGGAGTAACTCCGAAGTAAATTATACATAGATATTGGCACTTAAAGGTCATTGACATCAGAAAAGTTGATTTGCCTGTATCCTCTACCTTACGCCATCAGATATATGGAATGTTTTATATTTTGTAAACATCCCTAGTACTGTGTATAAAATATTACTTGGTCATCTTTTAAAAATTTCCATGAGTTTGACAGGACATTCAGTGATGTACTAAAATTATATATATATATATAATTGTGCAATATTATAGTTGTTATCTGTATTACCTTTTTGAAATACTAGGTATGTTTTTGCACCAAGAATTTGTGATAGATTCTGAAACTTAGACTGTTTGGAATGGTGAATATACAGTTACTGCACTGTCCTTTTTTTACGTGCTTCTAAGTATTGAACTGTTATATATTTGTGCTTATTCTTACATCTGTTCATGGTCATGTTGGAAAGGGAGCGAGATTTTAAGCTGTTACCTTTTATGGTGTGGAGGATATAATGGCTTTATTTAGCTTCGTAGGAGTATTGGTAATGTATAGAGTGAATTTAAGTCATTTAGGAGCATTTGTTGTTTTCAGTGTTTGTGGAGGTTTGGAGAACATAGGAGTACATAGAACAGGTGAACATAACTCCTTGTGAATTTTAAAGGTATACTGTTCTGTACTTGTACTTAACTTTGTAAATCGTGTGGTAACATGTCAGTACAGTATTTAACTTTGTCCTTCTATTTAATTGCTGATCTATTGTCACTGTTCCAGTATGTGTATATGTGGCTGTGAAGAATAATATTAGACCTCAAAGATTGTATAGCTATTTTGTTGGCCAAGTTTTACAGCAAGAGGTCAGATGCAGATTTTACATACATTATATAGAGGTTGTGGTTGTTGTTAGTGGCATAAACTGCAAGGACTTTTTAGCATCAGTGTTGGGATGTAATTAAAGCTTTCAATTCACCACCTTTTTCTTGGACATGACAGTGATGATGATGATGATGATTAGTACCTCCAGACAATTTTATTCAACACAGGAAGAACATTTTGTATATAGGGATTTTAAAGAGGCTGTATCCAGCCCCACTAGATTGCAGTCTCTCCCAAGCTGGATAAAGTCGTACTGGTACCAAGAATAAAGCAAAACTGTTGTTTTTCTTGTGAAGGGACTATGAACTATATTTTAAAGTCTTGGCAGTGACAGTTACAATGATGATGATGATGATGAAGACAGTGATGAAAATCATGATGATGATGATGACAATGACAACAACGTTGCTTGTTGTGTAGGTCGTCTACTGTAGGCATATCCACTGTGATGGATCATTACCACAAAAAGCAAACTGTGATACTCCAAGCAAATTAATCAGTTTGTGAAAGTGTTGTTGGATGAATTGGAGAATTTGTGACTAATGCCTGGTGAATGTTATTTTAATTTTAGAATATGGTATTTAAGACACTGGTGCTGTTAAGACTAGGGATACCTATGAGAAACACAGATCAGACAATTTCCATCAGTGTATAGTTTGTTGTCTAAATTAGTTGTTTTCCTGGGAGGTGGTTTGGCCATGTGGAGAGGATGAAGAGTGAGAAACTAACTAGGAGTGTATGTGAGTGGGGTGGAGGGGGAGAGAGGGAGGGAGAGACTGAGGACGAGATAGAGGGATGGAGTGGAGAGGTACAATTTCCATCAGTGTATAGTTTGTTTTCTTTTAGTTAGTTGTTTTCCTGGGAGGTGGTTTGGTCATGTGGAGAGGATGGAGAGTGAGAGACTAACTAGGAGTGTATGTGAGTGAGGTGGAGGGGAAGAGAGGGAGGAGGAGACTGAGGATGAGATACAGGGATGGAGTGGAGAGGTATATGAGAGAGGGGGGTGTAAGTTGGGGGGAGGGCAGCAAAATGGCAGAGGACATGGTGACTTGGATGTGATTTGTTTGAAGTCACCCCTTACAGGATTCAGGCATCTGGTTATAGATTGATTGATTGATTGATTGATAGATAGTATAGTTGGTTTATTCTCGTCTGATAGAAAATTGCTACCTCTCTATATTGAATGTTGATCCGTTATAGGAGATGGGTGGATAATGTTAAGGTTCGTATTCTTGTTGGTTGAGGAAGCACCCTAACACCTCTTCCTTAGTGATTTATTTTTGGATATGGCCAGTTTCAATATCCTTTTGTACATTATATATCTACACAGACAGAGTATGGCCATACTGTATTAGAATGATTTAACACAGATGACAGTAAAGAATAAAATAAGTATAATAAATCACCTAGGAAAAGGTGTTAGGGAGCTTCCTTAAAAGTGAGAATATGGACTCTATAGACTCCGGATTTATGCAGACTCTGGGTGTATGCTTGTGGCTACAGGAAGATATTTTGAACATAGGAAAGGCATCTCATACTGAAGGGGTTTATTGAGACTGTATCTAACTCATCCAGGTCTAGAATATTTTGAAAAACAATCCTCGGCCTTACAGGGTTAAATATGTTACCTATGAAGACATGTTTAGTAAATGAAGTATGGATGTAGTATTACAAATTCTTGTCATTAAATCACCTATAATTGACAAAAAAAAAGGGGGCAAATTTGTTAGGTACGATGAGGCAGATTATTGCCTGTCTGTCTCTTGCCAAACAACTGTAAATACTGTACTTAAGTGTGATCTATATTCTTGGGGTAATATTAATTATGGGTCTTTTGTGATATATATTCTTGGGGTAATATTGATTATGGGTCTTAACCAGTTTTTCCAAGAAATAACACTATAGCAGTTAAATATTTTCATTATATTGTTCTATTGAGTTTATTCATGCCATTATTTTTACTTGTTTTATTGTGAAGTATTGGTAACTGTATGAATGATAAAGAGTATACACAAGTAATTGTATACACAGCTTTGGCTCAAGAAGATCTCTGCATACAGCCCCTGGTTCGAAACATTTGGTTGTCATAATGCATCATATCAACCAGTGATACACATCACGAGTTTTCTGTAATGAGAATGGTTTGGTGGGAGGTGAAACTTCCACACTGGTGAAAATTGTCCCGTCTCTTTCAGCTGCAGCATATATGTTGTAGCCTGACAAAGATTCCTATCCCCTTTCACCCCAGTTGATTGCCAGGTTGTCAGACTAGAGGGTGAGTTTTGACTGGTAACCAAGAATTCTCAAATTTCATATAATCACAACTTAATACTTAAGTTGTGGAAATGGCCTAGTTCCAGAATGTGAAAATAAACCAGGTACTGTATATAGTCTAACTGACAACCTGGTTTAGATGTTAAGGTGTATGGTCAGATAAATTCTTGTGGTGTTTAGTAGTTTGGTGTTTGTGTTAGTTGTTTTTGTTTCTAGTTTACAAATATTTAGATTTAAAGCTAACATGCTGATTCTCCATTGATCATTGTGGTACTTTGTTCACCCTGATTCTTGTACAATGCTCCCTGCTTTACTTTACTTTGGTAATGTATTAACACTGTGTACTGTGTATCAGAAATCCATGTACAGTGTTGGTAACATAGGAACTGTGTTTTAGATAATACATTCCAAAAATCTAAGGGTTAGCCCCAATTTCCCTACACAAACTCAAAAGGAAAACATTTGCCCCTTAAGAACATGAAGGATATAGTGTATAGTAGTGGTGGTAGTAACCACACATTCACCTGAAACATGAACCCAATGGACTGCAGGCTGAAGTTGCCATTCTCCAGCAATCCATCATCCCCTTTTGGGGGGATAGAAAGGGAGTTATGAGGAGTTTGTATAACTGGGCAGCAGAGATATTTGTTTACATCAGTGCTGCCACATGAAGGCCTGCCTGTCCAGAATCATATACAGATACCAGTAATTTATAATGTACCATAAAAAAGCCATCACCAGCCACCTGGTCTGTGATTACCATGCAGTTTTAAACAGCAGTTTTCAAAAATTAAGTTATATTGCTACCATTTTTCTGTTTTGCTGTACTGTATATAAATAAGAGCTTAACATAATATTTTGAGTCACACTGTGATTAAAGTATTTAAAGGGGTTTTTAGCAGCATGAGTGGTATTTACACTAAGATTTAACTATGAGTTTGGTTGGGAGGGTGTTTTACGTCCAAGTGGTTAATATTGGGGAGGTGGAGCCCAGAGGATAGCATATTGTATTTCTTCATTATGTCATCAGGTGAACAAGGCTGATGCATGCAAGCATATACAGGACTAGGTCATTTTTCCAAACTTTTCAAACTTGGTTAACTGCACATTTCCTGTGGTTTATCACTTTACCTAAATATGTCAGAGAAAATTACCAAGACTTTTCCCCGTGTACTAGACTGGTTTGGTACTTTTCAACAATCCTTTCATACATGGGACATTGTTGTTGCTGTTGAAGTATTGCATAGAATTTGGTAAGTTAGGGACATTGTACAATATACAGTTGCTAGTCAGGAAATAATATTTCCAAATTGTTAATGTCATGTGTTTTTTTAATTAGAGCAAACAGAGTACCACTGTACCAGGCTTGTAAATCAACTGCAGTAGTTTAAGTTTATCCTACCTATTTTTAACAAAAATGAAAAATACAAATAAATTTAAATATAAGATGCTTTAAACAGTTTGTTTTTGTGTATGTGTGTCTGCCATATCTAGAAAGCTAAAAAAGGGCAGTGAAACATTGGGAGGTAAAAGAAAAAGATACAAGAATGGAACAAAATGATGTGAGAATGATCCAGTGGATACTGTACATGAAGTAAAACTGATTGATGGGATATCCTCAAAAAGGCTAAGAAGACACATGGGAGGGGAAAACATCAGAAAGGAGACTGAGATGATTGGAAAATGCTGAGATGATGGACCAGGGTGGGGGTTGAGGAGGAGGTGTAAAGGTTTGAAAGTTCCAGCTGTCAATGGAGAGGCAGACCTAGGAAGACACAACATGGAGGTCATGCTGACCTCGGAGACAGATGTACCAGCACAGAACTAGGCCAGAAGAGAGCAAAGTGAATGCTACAGTATCAGGTGAATAAGTCTGACTCTAACAGACTTAACACAAAACATGATACAGTATACAAAGGGTTAAGGCCCCATCCACACAAGCCTGAAACAAGTTTTGAAGCATGTTAGAAAAATTGCTTTGGACATGTTTGCATACATGTTCAAAGTATTTCGTTTGGACGTGCAAACCCGTAAACTCGTTTCAAGACATGCTGTCATTACTGGTGTTTGCAGCATTGTGAAGTTTTTTAGTCCGGCAAGTTTACGAACATGTCTGTGACATATTTGGAAGCACGTATCTAGCATGTTCCTGACATATTCCTAGCATTGTTTTGGGCAGTGTTTTAGGCAGTGTGTGGACAGGGCTTAAGGATCACCTCTAAAAGTACTATTCACAGTTGCTTATGTGGCATTGCATTCCTCTCTAAGGCTGAAATATATGAGATCATTACAGAATGCTTTATTCTATTTTTTATTACAAAGTTTTGTTTGTGCTTACTATAGTAAAAAATAATTTTACATTAAAAAGCCAGGGTGGGTGGGGGAGGTGCCAATGAGATCTATGAACCTCATTTACACACTCCATCCCCAAACCAGAGGCAAGTACAGTAATATTTAAATAAGATATAAACCAAAAAATTCATGCTGCTCTGGATAAAAAACAATGGGATACATAATCACTGCAGTACTTGAGCAACTGTAACAAAGCAACAGATAACTTAAGTATTCAAATAACAGTTGCATATTGTGTAATGCAAAAGAAGGATGTGTAGCTGCATTTTCACAAGTAACCTACAATAAACATCAGTAGCAAAAATATAACAAAACTATACCATACTTACAACACAAGTAGCACTGAACTGAAGAACCACCATGGCAGATAACATGTTGCCATACTAAGACATATGCCCTGTATAACATGACCTAATCTAACTTGGCACGAGCCAGAAGAGGATAGATGTAAACACTAAGCACCGTCAATATTCTAGGTCTCAAATCTATGTTCAGTGCATCATAATATACATCAACAGTACGACACAACACTTGCGAGTAAAAAATTAGTCTTTACAACGTGTAGTTCACTGCTGTTATGAGAGAGGTGTGTGTGTAAGTGTGGGTGTGGGTGGGTAAACAGGTATTATATATATGTACATAAAAAGCCTGTATAAAGAAAGCCAAAGCTGCAGATTTAGGTAGTCAAATATACAGGATACATAAGACATATCAACATTTTTGTAAAAAAGATGTGACTGGCCTAGATCTAACATCATTTAGAACTTCCATTACTTATGACAATATGACAGAAGAGATGGGCATCACTAATCAAAGTTTCTGTAATAAGAATGTGAGCTCAAGAAGATAACTGGAATATAATATCACACTAAATGTGGAAGAACTACAAATCAAATGGAAAAACCATGAAAAAGGGAGATCAAGGAAAACAAATAGGAAACTGAATACAAGGGAAAAATAACAGGAAACTGACGAGACAGAACATGGAAAAAGTGGAAACAAAGAGAACATGAAAAACACAAAGATACCAAACTTCAATATACTGTACAGATAATTAACTGAGTAAAGCTTTTGCTATGCACTGATATCAGTGACAGAACTGCACTGATACCAAGAAGCAGCATTTTCAGTATTGTTAGTAGTAATAAAAGAAGGAACAGCAAATACAAAACAATATACAACATGCAAAGCCAATATGATTAAAGTCTGTAACAAACCTGTGGGAACGTACAAATGCAATATCCTTACCAGTATGAGATTAACAGGGATATTTAGCTACAGAAATGTACTGGAAGCATAGTACAGCAGGCCTCAAAGATGTTATGTCATCATTTAACCCTCTGGCTGTGGAATATCTACTCTGATGATTTTAATAAACTTATGAGAAACTTGGTGCAAGAAAAATATGAAACTACCACACTTAGGCTTTTGGTCAAGATTATGAAGAACCTGATTATATTCCTGCACTCCAAATTACCAATGTATGATTTTATTCAGCCAACAGACCATCACAACAGCCAAGGGATTTAGAAAATGCTCTCTGACAGTGAAAACCTCCGCCCAGTGCCCCCATGCAGTTGGCAGTAATGGTAATATGTTGTACAGGTACTTTATATACAGAACTAATGTAATTAATCTCACATTAGGTTTGGTTTTTAGTAATATGCACAATACAGGTAACCTAGAATACTGTACAGGAAAATACGGGTCTCATTACAGTCCATTTCAAGTAGAATTGCACTCTGCCACAACCCACACCCCCTTCCTCCCCTACCAATACTCCTTCACTCTAACTGCATCACCAGTAATTAATGTGGAATGAACTATAATTGCAGGAGATGGAGGAATGGAGAACGGGAAGGTGCGGAAGGGGGTGGGTCATGGCCAAGAGTAACTCTCACTTGGAATGGACTACAGAAACCACTGAATAGCTACAAAACACTGCCTGGTGACTGGAGACTACCTTACTGTATTACTGTAGTGTACATCCACCTGTCAGTTCTCTATTGTACCGAACTGCACAAGAAACGTATGAACATTCATTACAACTATCACATTTATCTGGCTCCTTATACTGTGCTAAACATTACAACTCTAGCTCAGTTACCACAGTACTGAGCATTTTGATAATTTTGGCCTGAGAAAACATTTGTAGCACAAAAAACTAATTGAGACATCAGGAAAGTATCTCTGTCTATTGTGCTGCATGTATTTAAATTAATTAACCAAAGATTGTATTCTTACTGGTTAAAGAGGCTCCCTAGCACCTCCTTACTGCTGTACTTTTGCACATGGCGCATTCTGATTCCCTTGTACGATATTTATGCAAACTACAGCATGTTGGTATTACGAATATTTAAGCTGTGTACAAGAGAAATATCAAGGTGTAATAATAATAATAATTTAAAAAATCGCTGGACAAAAGATGCTAGAAACCCTCCTCTGTCAATGTGCATACAACCCCAAGTGTACTGAGCTCGTACTCATATCAGGAGAGCAGGATTACTACCACCTCTTTGTAAGTGATTTACTGTTCTAATTACAGCTTCGTATTCTCTCATGGGTTATTTGCAGACAATGATGAGTGGAACAGTACAGTGATAAGAGAAAAGGAAGAGGAAGAGTATTTATGAGTGAGGGAAGGATAAGGAAGAGTTTACAAGTGAGACAAGTGAACATAAGTAGCCTGCAGGTGGTTCTGTCATGCCTCAGTTGTCTAAGAGTTCCCAATAAGAAGCAAGGGACTGGATATGATAATGATGATGATTTAATTCTGACAATTTGTATAAATATCATAGACAATAATATTAACATGCCATATCCAGAAATAAACGATAGGGAAGAGATGTTACAAAGCCTTCTAATCCAATGGGAACCCAATCTGGTCTTGTGGTATACTCAACCTTATGCAACTAATCATTTAAAATTACTAATCTTCCATATACAGTATTTATAAGATTAACATTAACCGCAAGTCATATATGCTTAATCTCACATAGTCAAAACAAAATGCCATCAGTGAGTACTACTACTTCATACACAATCTATCTTGAGAATACTCCTCCAATGATGGTTATTTTACATTCCTGCCATCTCTAGATGGCTCTGTTCCACTCAGAAGAGACTTACCCAAGCAGGAAGGGCTTCATTAGCCCCTTTGGTAATGTGGTGCTTGCCTAAATTGAATGGAATCACCTTGAAATAGCAAGAACAGTGTTCTCAACCCCAGGCTTATCTCATTGTGATCCCAGTGGACTGCAAGTCAAAGCCACCCTTCTTCTGCAGCCCACAATCCTCCCTTTGAGGAAAAGTGATGGGATTGAGGGACATTTATAACAGGGCAGCTCCACCACTCAGTCATATCAGTACCACCACATTAAGGTGTCCCTCTCCAGCACCAAAAAGCAAGAGTAAAAATGAAATATACATCACAGGAGTGAAGGGGTTGGAGGTGATGCGTATGTGACCATTTACAGTACTTCCGTCGCAAGATAATACCTTGGCCCGTGAACCCGAACACCAGATTATAAATACAAACACTACTTCATTACCACCTTGTGTAAATTAAAGAGGACACACAATATCAGTACACTTCTACTCAGAGTTTGTATTTTCACCACCCCAGCCAAAACCTGCAAATCCAGTATACAGATTTAATCTTTGCATATGGTTCTCCTCTGCCTCATTCCATACCTGGGCTGCCACTATTAATTTCAAGTTTTTCTATTACAGTTCTTAATTTGCCTTCATTCATTCATCATATGCCCATATTTTGCCTTTAAACAGTAATACATCACACCATCTACTTCTGCCTGGTAAACACTAATTACAGTAATATATATATATTTACTATACCAGCTACCTTACCTCTATACTCAACTGTCTACACATATATTCACAACTACTGTAATGGCCACAGTAACTACTTTTTAAGAGTACAAATGGCGTAGCATAAATTAACATTAAATATGTAAAAATTACACAAGCACTACATGCTATATATCTACGGTTAATCAAGAGACATTCTTGCACTGTATTTACAATCTTTGACACCCATCTGGTTCCCTTATGCAAAACCAGACAAGGTATATGAACAACATTAAGGGCTGTTCTTCTACTATGAAATTTATACAGCATACAGTCCTAGAGAGCTATGGGAAAATAGTCACTGATATAAACTTAATACATTACATTGTGAACACAGTAAACTTCTGAGTCTGGGACACCATCCCACTCTACTTCCTCCACTCCTTGAGAGCAAAAGTAATGGGGTCGTGGGTAACTGAAGAGGTGGGTGGACTGTCCACACTGCCAGCGGACATGGCTCGGTCCAAGAAGAAAGGACTCGGGTTTAGAGGCGAGTTGGCGAGCGGCGGGTGACCATACAGACCCTCTCCGCTGCCTAGGGGCTGAAGTGAGGGTGAACCAGCATGGGGCAGTGCAGGGTTGTTGTCACTGTACAGGGAACTACCGGCTGTGGGGTTTAGTGCTGGCATGTCATAGCTACTTGGAGAGGCAACAGCTGCTGGCAGAGGTGTCGGGGGACTGTCTAAATTATAGTATGTTGGTGGTGAGAAACTGTCAAAGCTGTTGTCGCCATCCTGAGGCTGCAAGTACACTGGGTCATAGTTCCCCAGCAAAGAAGGCTGGGATGTCGATGGGTAGCCATACAAGGTCTGCTCACTGACTGGGTCACTGTACATAGGATCATGGCCAACTGGTGGTCGAAGGGGGAGTGGAGTGACTGGGGCATGACTGTCTAGATCATACAGAGTGACCGACCGTTGCAGTGAATGTAAATCATAGTCCACTGGTTCAGTAGGAAGTGGTGAAACCATATGGTGACTGTCCATGTAGTAACTGGATGCTGTGGGTGGCAGTAACGCAGCATCATCACTGACTAGTGTTGCTGTGGGAGCACCAATTGTAAGTTGGTCCAAGCTGTTACTTGCAACATTCACATCATACAGTCTGTTGTGGACTGCTGTTGTCACTGATGAACCAATCACATTTCCACTCTTGATAGTTGTGGAATCAGCTGGAAAGCTGGTCGGAAGTGGTGTCATAACTGCCTTACTTGAAACAACTGTTTGTGGACAGTTTTGACTGTGGGTGGAGGCGGGTAATGAGACAGGATGGTAGGGACACCTGTCTTGTGACGGGGCCGACATGGGCCTGTGAACTGCAGGTGAAGCAACAGGTGTGGTGTGGGTGGCTGAGGTGGTTAGCAGGGGATTCTGGGTGGATGTGGTTGTGGGGAAACAACACTTACTTGTGGTGCTGGTGAGGGCACTGACAGAAACTGTGCTGGCAGCAGAAACAGCCTGTGCAACTGAAGAAACCCCAGGGGTCTGTGACAGTGCTATGCCAGACAACGAAGATTTTGTGTTGAGTGCTGCAGTACTGGGAGATGGTGCTGTGTTTGTGGCCGAGTATGGGGAATCATGTTTGTGGCAGCGGGTGGTTAAGTCAAGCAGAGGAGTGTGGGGTGGTGGCACACTTGATTTTGTGTCTAACTGCTGACCACAGGTGAGGAGAGCATTGGCTGGCATGCCCGTGGCCAGGTGTGGGGTGGCGAGGAGAGATGATGTTGTGGTGAGACTGGGAGAAGCTGTACTGAAGTGTGACAGATGTGGTGAGGTGTGGCGTGGTGCTGGGAAGGATGGTAGAGTGGTGATTTGTGCACTGGAGTGATGACATGTCCTTGCTAGTGGACTGGCTCGAGCTGAATTGAAGATGGAACTTTTGGGAGTGGCTGGGTTGTGGCTCATGGATGGGATGTCCCTTGTACGGTCATGTTTGGAGGACTTTGAGGCAGAGGGAAGTGGTGTGATGGTAAAGGGTCGTGATCCGATATTGAAGGGAAACACTGAGGTGGAGGGGAGTTGAGGTGTAGCTGGTTTGAATGAGGGAGGTAGTGAAGGGGTTAGAGGGGTTGTGGTGGATGGCAGTGTGGCTGGTGTTACTGGTTTTGATATTGGTGTAGATATGGATGTGGTAAAAAGCGTTGCTGAGAGCGGTGTGGGAGGGGCTGTGCACTGAGGTGGATCTTTGGGTGGTAGTGGCAGGACCGTAATGGGTGATACCACAGGTTCTGGTGTGGGTGTGGGTGACAACATGGATACTGGTGTGGTTGTTGAGGGTGGAGATGTAGGGGGTGAGGTTGATACAGGTCCCTGTGTGAATGAATTGGTAGGTGGGGCAGGAAAGGTAGAGGTGAGGAGGGCACTGACAGCAGGTGATGATGTGATGGTGGTGTTGGGTGGTGAGGTATTGGAGTCAGGTGGTGTCATTTCAACGGCAGGTGGTGTGGTTGGTTTCAGTGGCGGTGTGACATCATCCAGTGACATGTCAGGTGCGGTGGCTGTTGGCTTGGTGGCTGTTGCTGGAGGTGTGATGGCTGGTGGTGGTGGGGTGGGTGTGCTGGCAGCCTCAGTCATCTCTGCTGAGGTATTGGCACTGGCAGCTTCTGTCACTACCACAGGTGGTGGCGTCACTGAAGATGCTGGAGTGTTTGTGGTGGGCGGAGGGGTTAATGAAGCATATGATGTCACTGGGGGTGAGGTGGGAGTCACAGCAGAGGGTGACATCACTTCCATGGGTGAAGGTGTCTTTTCAGAAGGGGATATCATGGTGGTGGGTGTTGGATATCCTGATTTAGGTGAAGAAGTTCTGGCACAAGGTGACATTACCATATAAGGTGTTGGAGATCTTGATTTTGGTGAAGTCCTATCACCTGGTGACATCCCTGTGGTAGGGGTTGGAGATCTTGACTTGGGTGAGGATGTCCCAGCAACAGGTGACATCAGTGTGGCAGGTGAAGGAGTCCTGGCATCAGGCGCAGGTGTTTGCGACTTTGAAGATGAAGCAGGTGATGCCATTCCTGTTGGCGTTGGAGTTCTTGCAGAAGACATGCTGGCAACAGACACGCCAACTACAGGCATCTGTGAAGGTCCTGTTGCATCTGCCAGTGCAGGGGAAGATGGAAAGGGTGAGTTTGCAGGCACGGGGGATGATGCAGAGGGTGGGTTTGCTGATGCAGAGGGTGGGTTGGTCAGTGTGGAGGTCTGTGGTTGTGGTGATGGCTGTGGTGGCCAGTCTTCCATCACAAACACAGTGCTGTCTTCATCATCATCATTGGGTATTTCCTGAAGGAAGAACAAATTCAAATGAGTAAACAGATGAGATATGGATGAAATAGCAGACAATGGCTGTAAAAGGAATAATAATTTGTGGAGAGAAAAAAGTACTTCATAAACATTTTTCAAATTGCCTGTAGCTACTATTTAAGATACAGGAAATATCATGGTGATGATCATCATTACTGTCCTATTTCCACATAATATCTAAGGTGACTAAAATTTTAAAATGTATAAGAAACACTGGAGATACAGCTGATGATGCCGATGGCTGTTAGTTAATGGGTGATGACAATGACAATGCTGCTGCTGATGATAATGATGATGATAGCTGATCATTAAAGCACAATGATGATTATGATGATGATGATGACAGCTGATGGTTAATGCACAATGGCAATGAAGATGACAACTAAAAAAAACACTCACCTCCTTTATGATGTCAATATCCTGCTCAACTCCTAGGACGGAACTCTCAGAAGTCATGTAGTCCGGGGAGGAGCGTGGCCGATTCATCCTGGTCTCCGGCAGTTGCCTAACCAGGGTGGCGGTGGCGCGGTGAAGGAAGGGGCGCTGGGGGGCTTGGCCTGTGCGGAGCTGGGCCAAGGTGGTGTTGGGGGCAGGAATGATGGTACCAGTTCGGCTGTTGATCAGTATGGAGTTGCCTGCTGGAGTCAGCAAGAATGTGGCAGGGATTGTAGAAACCTTTGTGTTCTGTGGGGGTGTGGGTGTGAAGGGGTTTATGAGTGGGTTGGGTGTGGTGTGTACTATGCGGGTGCCGGCAGGAGTGTGGATGGGCTGTGTGACGGGCTGGGCTGGGCGTCGCAGGATTGAGGAGTGGGTGGCTGCAGGTGGAGGGGGAAGGTTCTGTGCACCAAAGTTCTCCTCATCACTGGCATCTCTCTCCTCAGTGATGCGTATAACCCTATCATCAACCACCGAGGGGCCAGATGGGTTTGAGAAGCCACTGAAAGAGGAAGTCGATGCCGGGTTGTCCCCAGTGAAGGATGAGGGGCCAGGTGCCACCCGGAAGCCACTAACCTGAAGCAGCTCCGCCGTCCGGATCAATGACCGCAGCTCACTCTCAAGTACTGTTGTCTCACCTCTGAGGCATCACACACACAGAATCACATATTAATTTATACATTAATTTATGGGCTGGTATCACCAATGTTCCAACCCTACTTTGCCACCCCCCTCCCCCACCAAAAAAAAAAAAAGACACCATTCATAAACAATAGGAAGACACAAGCTGTAGAAATATCAATTGTAATTCCAATGAAATGGGGCACATAATCATTCACACATCAAGACTATTTGGAAGCTTACCTACACCTCACATGCACAACCATCTACCTACTTATAAATGCATAAGGATGCATGCATGCACACATGCACATATACACACAGGCTATGCATGCATGTACACACACACACACACACACACACACACAATCTTTATTGATGTGCTTCTAATACACCTGTCAAACACACATGCCAAGTTACAGATGGGTGCCAAACCCATCATGTGCTTCTCCTTTCATACTCTACCCCACCCCACCCTTCCCCCCCAAAAAAGAACAAAAGAAAACTCAACCAAGGAATACAATAAAGTGTGAAAAGGACTGCAGTACTGCAACTCACTTGTACATGAAGCTGATGATGTGTGAGAGATGTGCGAATGAGACAGATGGCGGCATGATGACCACTGGGTGCTTGCACGGATTGGCCTGCAGCACACGCTGGAAGTATGGACTCATTGCCGACAACACCAGCTGTTGACAGAGGCCAGTCACAGCACAGTGAAAAGGACTGACCATAGTTATCATACATGCCATCCACAGGGATGGAATGTTATTTTATGTAAGTGTAATTATTTCATACCAGATTAAAGTTTTGGCAAGTCTTACTCTATGCTGGGTTGGGTTGGGTTGGGTTGGGTTGGGTTGGGTTGGGATGGATCAGGTTGGGTTGTAAGACTGGGTTAGACTGGACTGTTCAGGTGCACTATGCTGTGTTTAGTTAAGTTTTATGTCATGTTATAGTTATCGTGGGTTAGGTTAAGTTCCATATAGTTTCATTATGTTAAAGTAGGTTATTTAGATTTTGAGTTGGGTTGGGCTGGGTCACTGTAAGAGCTAAGCTATGCTTTGCAACACTTCAGGCCAGCTTGGGTGATGTTAAGTTAGAGTGCTGGGAAGGTAGGGGGGGACTGGTAGCAGGTGAGGATGGGTAAGGGAGTAAAGGTGCAACCACCCCCTCCCTCCCCATCACTGATACTTGTCATCTGAATGTAACCCAACACTTTCCAACATTAAACAGAAGTGATGCTGGATGAGAAGGCTTTTACACAGTGACACCAATGTAACTGGATGGCTCTGGTTGCCTGGTAATGTAAACATCTCTTAAATCCCTACCCATCTCCACAAAGGATGGATGGTGAACTGGGTTGTTTCAAATGAACCTGAAGTTACTACTACTACTATAGCTAGTAACTGAAGGAGAGATATGATCCTGGAACCAGAAAAGGAACATTATACACTGATAACACACAACTCCATATCACCCCTTGCAAGCATAAGTACTCCACAACACTCTTTACAAACGTCATGAACACCCTGACCTTGTGAGCACTGATAGGCCGCCCCTCTGCCGTTAGCGTGACGTCAACAAATGCCTCGTCATTAACCAAGGCCTCTAGCACTCGGCGAGAATGGTAGTTGTGCTGCACGTGGAGCTGGTCTGATGGAGCAAATATACACAGAGTCAGTCATAAGACAGAGAAAAAGAGAAGCAAGCATGGATATTTTCAACATCATCATCATCCGCCTAAACTGAGTACAGGTAAAACTGTCTAAAAGCAGCGAGAAGAAAACTAAACAGGATATCATCAGGGTTTATGGGGTCAAACAAGAGGACGAGTCAAAACTGACTTTGCAACTTACTTGGTGACCTCGACACATGGGGCGGGAGGTTGGAATTTAGGGGGTCACGTGTCTGAGAGGGTCCTGTCCCACGACTGTCATCCACCCCAATGCCCTCAGGGATGTTGCACTCCACGGTCATTGTCTCGTACTGCTCTTCAGATGAGCGACTGAAATTTGATGAGCTGCTGAATCCCGCTGCCTGGCTGAGGCTGGGTGTCCGGATCAGATTAATCGGAGTTGCAAACGTTCCAGTCTGAGTGAAGCTACCGGGAGTAATGTGACTGGCCACACGACCATAACTGCCATAACTGGTGCCGGCCATGGCCAGTGGCTCAAACTGGATGCCAGAGAATGACTCACTGTTGATCTGTGCACTGGTGGTGGGGTCCTCTGCTTTGTTAACCTCAATGGTCTGTTTACCCCGCCTGGCCCGGCCTCCTCGGGTGCCTCGGTTTCGTCCGCCTCGTATGGGCTTTCCCCTCACAGCCTTCCCTCGCCGGTTACCACCTCGCTTGCTGACAACGGGAAGGCCAGCAGTGACCACCATGGGGACAGAGGACAAGGGGATGGGGGCAGTGGCTTGCAGGGGGGTGGACCCAGTGCCAGGGAGAGGAGCAGGGCCAGAGACAGCACCGGAGGTAAGATCAGCCACGATGGAGGAGGTAATGGGGGTACCAAGAGGCTGAGCAGCTGGATCAAACACCAGTGGTTCATCTGAAAAGGATGATGATGATAATGTATTTGGCAGTTACTATTAGACACTTCTCATACTGAATCTGTGAAGACTAATTAGGCTATGGCAGGATGAAATGGGGTAGTTTTGCTGCAAACCCAATAATTCCAATTCGAAGGCCTACAGCTTCCAAACTATTGAATGGATTCAGCTTATGTTGGGCTTAGGTTTTAGAGAAATGCTGACCTAACAATATCATGTAAAGTTTTGATCCACTGTGCAAAAAAATGGCATTGAAGAAATGATAGTTACCAAAAATTTTCAGCATTTACTGCATCAATAAAAACTGGAGAAAAAATGTTATTTATCCATTATTTACATGTTTCAGGTTATAAGTGGTTCAGATGTGTTTGCACTGTTTGCACACACACACACACACACACACACACATATGAATACATGCACACACACACACACATGAATACATGCACATACACACAAATATACACACACACACACACACATGCATGCATGCACACACACACACATGCATACAAGCACACACACATACATATATACACACACACACACACAACAAAACAGTACTCAGCCATGCACTCACACCATGGGAGGCCACCTGACCAACTTACCAACCATGAAACAGTGAAACAATGATGGATGCCATCAATGTAAAGTATGCCCAATACATGGCACTGGCCCTACTGTATGGTAATTTAGGCCACCTAAGCCTAATTATAATCAACTGTGTATGACATGTAGTGTGTTCTTATAACAATAAATATCATAATAATAATAACAACAAATAGGTCGCGGCGAAAATACCCTGACGGGCAGGGAAATTTCGCCGTGAGACACTTTATTTCTTCAAAAATCTGTGGCATGGGCCAAAACTTTTTTTCTTACAAAAAATGATTATAGGCATCTTTAGCAGAAGGGCTGAATGTGTAGATAAAGCAATAAAAACATCAACATTACATAGGAAGCAGTTTGTATTTAGCAAAAACCACCATTCACGGCAAAATTACCCCATGTTACCCTAAACTATACCAGCACAGCAAAGAAAACAATACAGCAACCTCAGCTGGGAAGAAAAAAAAAAAAGTTCTCACCTAAGCGTCGTTTCTTGCGCCTTCTGGGCCCGGGTTTGGCCCTGCCTTTACGTGTTGGTGCAGCAGTGGTGTCCTCTAGAAATTCATTATCCAGCCGTATTTCCATGCTAGCCCTGACTGCAGCTGCACGAGGGGCTGGCGGCCTCGGTGGCATCTCTGTGGCGTCAGGTGGTTTGATGTCCACCTGGGTGAGGTTTGACCCATTACCACCAGACTGGCTGGTGGACGGCTCAGCCTTGGCTGCTTCGCTAGTCAGGTCCTTTGGCTTCTCCTCTGCGTGCACCACTCCACCAACCTGAAATAAATGTGCCTTTAGTAACTGCAGTACAATCCACTGTAAATTACACAATACTGTAGGAGGTAGGCCAAGTGTGCTGGGGTCTTTGGCTGGCTCCTTACCTCAAGCTCCCTGATACAATGCTATAAATACAAATTTCTATACAGTATACACACAATACAGTAGTGTTGTTGGCATTGTGAATTAACCAAACTTTATCTCACCTAACTTATGCCTTAATTATGCCCTTAATAACTGAAATGAGTTATATGAGAGGAGTATGTGGAGTCACATGGAGAGACAGACTGACAAATGAGGAAGTGAAGGAGCACTGTGGTGTGGATGTGGATGTGACAGGAAAAGTTAGGAGAAACACATTAAGGTGGTTTGGGCATGTGGATAAGATGGAGAGTGAAAGACTGATGATAAGAGTGTATGTGAGTGAGATAGAAGGGGAGGACAAGGATGAGATGGAGGGATGGAGTGGAGAGGTATATGAGAGAGGAGGGTGTGAGCTGGGAGCAGGGCAGTGAAATGGCAGGGGACAGAGCGACATGGAGGTGATTTGTTTGTGGCCACCCCATACGGGATTAAGGCGTCTGGCAATAGATAGATAGACAGACAACTGATACCAGTACTACAGTATTTCTCTCACCTGATCTTACTTCATTGTCAGTGACACTTTAGCATCTAAAAATTTCCCTCAGCTGAGCTAAACTGCTGTATGTTTCTAAAGAATTTTTCTAACCATGACTAGAAATGAGAAACTGTCTGACAAGAGCAAGAACAAAACACAAAAAGTTCTCATAGTACTGAAGGTACTATTTGGTAAAAATTAGTCTATATCAATCATTCAATCCTTCCCCGGGTGTGCAGAGGCTCCGGGTTAAACTACTCAGTCCTGACATTTAAGGTGAGCTTAGGTGGGGGCGCTCATCATCTACTCACTCTATGTAGTGCTGCTTTGGGTGTCTGCCCTTTCCTCTCTTCCTTCCTTCCTCTTCTTTCTTTTCTTCATTCTTTCGTCTTCCCTCTGTCTACAGGTGACTCTACACTGAGTGACAAGCCAAATGGTTTCCTATGCACCAGGAAACCATTTACTACACAGGGTGGTGACCATATAACCAAATTATGGCGCCTGGTGCTTTAGTGGGTAATTAAGGCGCTCCAATCGGATTGAGCCTGGGTAAGTTTATATCCAAGGAATGGTTAGGGTTTATTGCTCACGTCTGCCACTAAGAGATGAGTGAGGCTGATCACTCTCATCTTAAATGTCACGATCAACTTGCCTAGCTCCAGACTCCTACGCTTTTATGGGGCGGCATAGGACTGGATGATGGATGGATGGACATTATGTAAGCAAAAAAAAAAAACCAGCCTTCCCTTAGATTTCTACCCTGCAAATATGTGTTATGAACTGGAAATGTTGGATGGGAGGGAGACACAAGTTAGAGCTTGAATTCTTTATTTTCTTCAGCATCTTGGGCAACACAGAACCTATCTTCTAAGAGGCTGAGAGGTTGGCTGTTCTGTGTAGCCTGAAATGTTAGGGAAAAAAAGAATTCAAGCTCTATCTTGTGTCTCCCTCTCACCTAACACTTCCACTTGTTGAACTGGATCACTTATATATTGTGTGCTCTTACCGTATCCTGACTGCCACTGGCCACGTCCTCCACCTTCCACACCCCCACCTTGCCTGCTTTGGCCGGCTGCTTTTTGCTCCTCATGTATTTCTTCTTTACCTTCCCTGCTGGGTTCTTGCCATAGATTTTGTCCTTGTAGAAGTATATGGTTGACCTGGTGCCAGAGAGGATTTGACACTTGTGAGAGAGTGTGTAAGAGGGAGGTGGAGAGGAAGTAAGGGAGACCAAGGATGAGGTGGAAAGGAACTAAGGGAGACCAAGGATGAGGTGGAGAGTAGCTGAGGAAGACCAAGGATGAGGTGGAGAGGAACCAAGGGAGACCAAGGATGAGGTGGAGAGGAACTGAGGAAGACCAAGGATGAGGTGGAGAGGAACTGAGGGAGACCAAGGATGAGGTGGAGCAGAACTGAGGGTGATCAAGGATAAAGTGGAGAGGTACAGCTATGAATAGGGGTGGTGAGAGTTGGAGGACACATAGCTTGCTAGCAGAGGAAAGGGTGACATGTAACTAATTTGTTTATGGTTACCCCCTCAAGGCTTAAGGAATCTGACTATTAACAGATAAATGATTTTGAAAGGGTCCTCATACTGAAAAAATTACCACATTTACTCAGAAAATGTCACCTGGATTTAGCGTAGCTAGTGTCACCTCTAGAAAATTTGATTCAGTTTAGGGGAAGGCTCTCTGAAGCTGAATTAAACCATCTGAAGGTAATACAGTAATAATAACAATAACAATAGTAATACTGGCAGCAATAGTAATAATAAATAATAATAATAATAATAATAAAAATAGCAATAATAATAATAATAATAATAAAAATAGCAATAATAATAATAATAAAAATGGTAATAATAATAATAATAATAATAATAAAAATAGTAATACTAATAATAATAACAATAATAACAAATAATAGAAATAAAATACTACTACTACTATTACTACTACTAACAATAGTAATAATAAACAAAAGATTCAAGGGGATATGATGGTTTGCATTAAAAACAGTCTAATCACAACTATTCATATTCATTTTCTTTTTATGTCAGGTCTCATACTGGGATTGAGTACCTGGTAATATATATTTAAAAAAAAAACACACACACATGGGGAGCACATGAGGTCACAATACAATGTTTTAAAAATAGCTGACTAAATTAAGATCAGAGTAAGAGAATTACGATACAGGCAAATTAGCTGTGATAAAAGTAATATGACGAATAATAACATTTAATTATAATCAGAGAAACTGATAACTATGATGACCAATAACAAAATACTCTGACAACACTAACTGGGATACTGAACATAACAGTAGCTGCCATTAGAATATAGCTTTCACTTAAATACAAAAGTCTGCACATATTAATACTTAAATTGCAGAGTTGTACAGGTAATTAATTATACCATATCATTAGCCTAACCTGGACACACTGAAGTTCTCCATTATTGTATCCCATGCCTCGCCTGCTTGTATCTGCTTTATCAGGTCCTGGCGCTGAGCTGGTGTCAGCTTGATGTAGCTGCGCTTGTTGGTCTTGGACATGGCTGCCACTGGGGTTGACGGATTCATCTGCCAGACACGCAAATTCACGCAAATCAGAAGGCCAAACTCCCCATTAATAGGACATCTTACAGCCTTCTGTTATTTCTCGGGTTTTCCGCTTTCACGGACTAGTTCAACTCATCATACCACCATCCTCACATTTCTCGTGATCCATCAGCTGCTTGACACGACACTGGCACCACTGGGAACTAATTTAGGGTCCCAGGTGATGGTAAATAAGAAACTATGGCTGGTCTGTTGTCTCGCCACTCTCTCAGCTGGCTCCCTAAATGATCCTGGGATCAATTTATCTTTCAGGCAATTTTCTGGGCTACTGTATGGTCAGAGGCCCATGCTGATTCAATTTAAGGCATCCCCTGTAGGATAATGGAGCAATTAATGAAGATAAATGGAATTAGACCAACACTGTAATGTAAACAAATGAGAGTTGAGATGGTGCCTCATTCTCGACGCCGCTTGGCTGGTCTTACAGTCTCGCTCGGAGTACTTTATTCTCCTTCATTGTAATACAGTGTCAAAGGAAAATAATATAATATGAAGTCTACTTTACATTCTATTTATGTACAGTAATTGAAATGATTCCAAATGCATTGTCAGATGAGCACATAATTTTTCGATAATTATGGTACGCGCGCTCCTTTCTTCAACTGTTTCAATCAACATTAGAATTTCAGTAATAATTTCCTTAAAGTAATGCTACTCGATCAATTGGATGTGTATTAAAGCTGATCTCACTCTTATCTGTAAAAGACACGGCAGTATTCCGATCAGTGCAGTTCCATGGTCATTTTCTCGAATAAATTTGTCTATATTTCAAGGGTAATGGCTGATTATTGACTAATGGACGCTGTTAGAGGTCAGCAGAAACACCCATCCTCTGCTGCACTCATGTTTTCTTCTCTTTACGTCCTCCCATATTCATGCAGGTGAATTGTTTATTGTTGTACAAGTATACGGGGTACTGTACAAATGCAACGAAAGGTGGTGGTGGTGGGTCTTGTCACACACCACCTTCAGTAAAAATAGATACAGTAGTTACAAGTGCATACAGCATACAACAACAGGAGATGGTGGATTTTGCAACACCCTCTTCAGCAAAAAGAGATTTAATAGCCTATATGACTCGAGCTGTAGTAAAATTCATCTGCCATTATAGCTATCGTGATTTTTATTGGCTCCCAGTCAGATCATGCGGTAAACTCTTTTCATATGCTAACAAATAAAATATGAAAGAAAATTATTGAGAAAGATGTAGCTAATGACAGAATGAGGTGTGATGAATACAGTAAGGTGTAAAGAAAGGGGAATGAGCTATTCGGTGTGAAAAATATTAGACTGACGAGGAATGTAGAGGATGTATTGAGCGATAACCAGCCTTATTTAACTGATAGAATCTGCCATCTTACGTAAACAACAGGTTCAAGGAAATGAATAATACATGCATACGACTTTCAGAGGAAAAAAAAAAAAAAGGAGAAAATCGAGGGGAAAAGGAGTGAAGGTAGTTGGAAAGAGAAAGTCAGGCAGCTGCGTAAACTGTAGGTGTGTTTATGAGGGAGTAAATCCACCTACCCCTGGGAATGGGGAGGTGCGCATCGCCATTTTTACGTACATGATGACCTCATATATTTGGATGTTTGAATCTGTATCACCTGAAGGCTCACGGCATTTATACTTCCATGTCTTCTCTCCTCAAATGATTTTATTCAGCTTGGGAGAGAATTTCGAGAATCCTGTCGATGCGTATGCGTTTTTACTTGAATTAATCGTCTTTACGTAGAAAGAATAAAAATAATAATAATAACTACGTCATTGGACTGAACGCGTGAAAGAGCATATTCGTGGCTAGATCGTAACGATATCAGGCAAGATATTTCACAGCTTCAGGAAGACAGAGAGAGAGAGGGGGGGGGGGGGGTAGGCTGTTGACTTAATCCTTCGACCGTAGTGTGCGTTTCCTTTCTTTTTTCTTTACCCAGCTAACGTCAGATGATAAAATTCATCTCACAAAACCGAAGGAAAATAAATAAATATACTTCCATACACGCTGCAATCGTGGATTAAGAATTATATAAGTCAACACCAAAGTATTGTATTGAACGCAATAAAAGGAAATAAAATTTTGGAGAGAGAGAGAGAGAGAGAGGGAGAGAATCTCACCTCTTCCTGACCCCCAATGACCCTGACCATCTCGCACACACACACACAATAGTGTGCCAAAAGACACACAATAGTGTGTGTCAAAACAATTAATAAATTTAAAGATATATATATGACAAAAATGGTATAATACACGGGACAGTAGGAGCTTGACTCATTCCCGTGAAGATCAATTAGGTAAGATCAATCAAAGGTGATTATTTCTGTGTGAGTCATGGAGCCTTGATATCAACGAGATCTCTCCAGACTTCCTCTTCCTCACCTGTCTTTCCTCCAGTACTCTCCACACTCCAGACTTTCCTCCACTTCTCTTCAAACTTTCCTCCACTTCTCTTTATACTTCCCTTCACCTCTCTCTAGACTTCTCTCCACTTCTCTCCAGACTTTCCTTGACTTTTCTCTAGGCTTTCCTCCAAAATATCCACACATTCCTCTAATCTTCTCCAAGCCCTCATGATCATCACCATCAAACTATCATGAAAAATTAACTGATAAGGAAGAGACCGACGAGAGTATGAAAGATAACAAATATATACAGATAACGGAAGAGATGAACTATTATTAAAAAGGCGGGTAAGATCCTTAAACACGGAAGTAGAACTATCATCATCACCATCACCATCATCATCATTATTGTCGTAGTCATCATCATTAATTTCTTACCATATTCCCACCTGCAGTATGTTGCGGGGACAGAGTGGAAAAATATAGAGAAATGGAATGGGGAGAGGAGGTACTGTAGAGATTATATAACTGGAGGCTGTTCTGCTATGTGGCCACCCCTCAGGAAGAGTGGTCGGAGGTAACGATGTATCTGAGCTAGAAAATGGTACATATATATCACTCTCGTATTTATCCTGATATTCTTGATCATATAAATAGCGGGTATCGGAAAAACAATATGTCGTCCACATATAATTCGATTATAATATGATCATGCTGCTGTGATGAATAACATAACGTACCATTTGTATTCAAATTTCTGGTTAGTGCTGCATAGCAATTTTGTAATGAGTTTACGACGAGATATTGGGAAAAGGGACAAAAGAAAAAAAGTTGGCCCCCAACTAAAAAATTCAGGAGGAACGACTGCCCCCCCTTGCCCTCCCCCTACACTTCCGGCGTCCATTTGGGCAGGTAACGAGAAGGGTGTAACCTGCTCCTGGATCCACCCCTGCATGCTGGCTGCCGATACGCTCTGTAACATGGCATGCGGCTAACCACAATGCTCATGACTGTTCCAAAATGACAGGTCTGTAAATGAAGGTCTACACACACACCTTTATACTTCTAGTTCTCCGAATACCACCTTTTCGTTCCCTGCATTTTGTATCCTGTAGACTGAAGTATATTCCTAAACGTATCCACTCTACATCTGTTGTGGACGCCATGGCACCTTAACCAACACTTGTCTTCCTCATTTACAAGACAATAATGAAATTTGTGGCCATGACAACACTCTCTAAAACATCTACTAAATCTGTACTCACCAAACACGAAGAATGGATCAGGCTGGAGGAGCACGCGGTAATGATAATAAAAACGCGATTCAAAATTCCGGGGGCCCTTGTCTCTTACACACACTCTCTCTCTCTACAGCACCAACTGGTTCCAATTTTAATATATTCCCTGGCCTGGCAGACGGTGTTGCAAGGTAGATTTAAGCTTTTTGGAGAGATACTAAGCTTTTTGGAATGCGAATCTGAGGTAGTACTACTCGGCGGTGGGTCGGAGTGTTTCATGAACCAAAGCGTCTGGCGAAAGGTAAACTAAATTTTCTTTTTAATATGTCCAAATCGGAAAAATTACAGTGAAGTGTCACTCATTTTTTTTTATATATATATATGACAGAAAATCCGAAAAGTAACCACATGCCTTGTTCCCCCTTGAACAGATTATAAATTCAGAGGTGGTTTGGGGACATGTGAAACACTCCTGAACACTCAGGGATTACAATAGTTCCGGCCCTGTGAGAATAGTTCCAGCCCCGTGAGAATAGATCAGATTGAAAGTCTTCTCACAATGGTATGAACATCGCTAATAAGTTGCAAGTGCATTGCTAAACCTCCTAACTTTGAACATAGGATAGGTTGCGTTTTTATTCACTTTCTGAATGACCATGTGTAAAATGAATATTCCCCTTGTAGCAACAATGAACACATTTTAAGTTATTAGAATGCACTGATGGGGTAAGTTGCGAGTCCCTGATCACCAAGTTTGAAATTCCCTGTTAACTTAGATAATAATTCGTTTAGTAAAATATTTCGCCACTCCCTGAAATGAAGCTTATTAGCAGCTGAAACACTCCAGTAAAAGGAAGAGGCATCACCTCATTTGAATAACGAAAAAAAACTATATTTAATCTGTTGGGGACGATGCGAAAGATCCAAATTGCAGAGGGTGTTGGGTATAGTGTAAACAAGAAGCTGCGTGATGTGCTAGTTAGGCCTATAATTTCAACAGTCATGAATAAACTGAAGCTACAATACCATCAGAAGACCTATCGAGGTGAGTGGTTGTGTGTGGCCAACTAATAACACATGTATTTCAATGAAGACAGTATAATAACTATGTTGAAATTGATGATTCTGGTATTTACATCATATGCACAAATTTAATATTGTAATTTATGTGTACACTTCAGATCCACTGTAATATATTTGTTTTGAAGGATGCATGATTTTGGATTATCATGGTGTTTTTGCCATTTCGCTATTATATTCATGGTGACAATGCTCGACTTTTGAAGGTAGTTTATGTCGAGGGGTCTCACTTATCTGAATGACAAATGACAACGGTAAATGTAAATACTGTAATAGAGCCACTCTCTACTGTCATATTATATCAAGGCCCAAAGTCTGGATGAATCTGGGGCTGCAAGAATAGCAACAATTTTTTTCTGTGTGTTTTTCAGATGAGGAGCTTCTGGTTAATATCCGAGAATTGGGTCCAGAGGTGAAGGCAGGGGATGTGATTGAGATATATCATCCCGAGGACGACCTCCCCCGCCTCCTCCTCCAGGTACCCCATTTACTTGAGGATGTCAGTGTACAGAAAGGTGAGTTACTGGTACCTTGTTTTTTTTTCTTTTTTTTAATAGATCAGCAGTGAGGATCCAGACAGCTACAGTTCATTATCAGTTGCAAAATTCAATACTTGCAAGATTCAGTAGCAACTTACATGGTGATGTATTCTTCCATTGATACTGGTTGTATTGAGTACAGTGGAAAAAATGGTTATGATGATGATGACATTGATGGTGATGATGATGGTGTTGATGATGATAGTGATGAAAATGATACTCCTATCCAGACACCATTGGCATTGAATATAATGGAAAATAGGCTAGTGATGTTGATGATAATTGGGATGATAATATTAATGACGATGATACTAATGATGATGATGATACAAATGGTAATGATGACAGTGATGCTGTTCCTCGGCAGACACCATCAGCATCGAGTACAGCATTGCCACAACATTCCAGCTGCGGAACTACAAGGATGTAATAGTGAACCGTGTTGAGCCCAAACATGTGGCTCTGGAACTGGTCGAGCTCACCTTCAAGGATCAGTATTTGGGACGATCTGACATGTGGAGGCTCAAGATGAATTTGGTAAGTGTAGGTGTGGTGGTGGTTGTGGTGTGTGGTATGGGATGTGGTGGTTGTGGTGTGTGGTATGGGATATGGTGCTGTGGTGGAGTGAAATGTGGTTGTGTGATGAAGTGGAAGTAAGATAGTGTGGTGAAGTAGAGTGGGAGTAAGATGGGGTATTTAAGTGGGAGTGAAGTGGTGTGGTGCTGGTTGTGGAGTGGTGGTGGTGCAGTTGAGTGGGAGTGATATGGTAAGTTGAACTGGGAGTTGATATGGTGTGGTGGAGTGGGAGTGAGATGGTGTGATTTAGTGGAAGTTCATTGATGAAGTAGAGTGGGGTGAGAATGAGATGGTGTGGTGGTGGCTGTATTATGAGGTTTGAGGTGGTGATTGATATGGTGTGGTTTCATGAGGTGGGTTGTTGTTGATGATAAGGTGTTAAAAGGTGGGGTGGTTGTTGTGGTTGTGTGTGGTGGAGCAAGATGGTGTGGCTGACAGTTGTTAGTGTGCTGTGAGTTGAGGTGGGGTGATTGTTGTATTGAAGTAGGGTATGGAAAGTTTTTATGAAGAGTGTATTGGTAGTGGTGATGGGATGTGTAAAGATGATTATGGCGATGATGATTATGATGTTGATATTGATGTTTCTAATTACTGTATAGTGATGATGATGATCTTACAGGTAAAATCAGTGGTGTACATCAACAAGAAGCTGGAGTTCTGTGCTGGCAGTATCCGGTGCCAGGTGTACGAGATGTGGGCCCAGGGTGGCAAGGTGGCCTGTGGAGTGGTTACAGATGACACTAAGGTCAGGCATGGTGGCGATAGTGGTAATATTATAGGTAGTTTTTGTCAAGATTGCTCTCAGCCTACCAAAATTATCTTATTATCCTAAATGAAACAAATACTGTGGCTGTATAAAGCACATTAACATGTATTACTGTATTTCTAAACTATGGTGCCAGAGAGGGATATATTTACGTGGTGACACCACTGTGACTAGGTAGCTCTGCTGCCTGATTATACAAACATCCCTTAGCTCCCTTCCTTTCCCCCAAAAGGAGGATGATAGACTGACAGAGAGGGTAGCTTCAGCCTGCAGTCCACTAGGTTCATGTTTCAGATGAACTTGGGGATATAAAAACTACTGTCATCAAAATGTGTGATTTGATATTAACCATTGTTACCGTACAGGTTGTGTACCGGTCATCAACAAGTATGGTTTATTTGTTCATTCAAATGAGCTCTGAGATGTGGGAGTTTGACATGTATGGTGACCTCTACTTTGAGAAGGCTGTCAATGGCTTTCTTTCTGAACTGTTTGCAAAGTGGAAGGTAAGTTTTTTTTTTTTTTTAATCAGCATTTACCCAGTCTGGATGTTTATATTATTCCATTTACCACAATGGAATGTTTATATTAGTCTGCTTACCACTATGAAATGTTTATGTAATCCATTTTGCCACTGCAGAAGGAAGGCAGCAATCATGACGTGACGATTGTATTGTTCTCCCGGACGTATTATAAAGCCTCCAGCATTGATGAATTCCCTTCATATATGCGGGAGTGTCTGCAGGAGGACTACAAAGGGCGCTTCTATGAGGATTTTTACAGGTGGGGGTTTAAGGAAAATTTGGATACATTGTACACATGGTAAAAAAAATATCACACAGCTGATGTATATTAAGTGTAAACAAGGTACAAAAATATCATGCAGGTTATGCATGAAATATTATGATGCCATGGACATTGAATGTAGCTATATTGGCAGTGTATTATGATGGGGATTGCTTGAAGCATTATAAAAGATATTGAACCAGCCCTGCATGGTACATTTTTTTTTTTTTTAATATGTGTGCATGTGTATTGGTACTTACATGCAAGTAGGGCAAGGATGACATTTGAACTGCTGGAAGCATTGTTAACATTTTAACCTTGTAAGCAATCTCCTGTAAACTGAATAGTAAAATAGTTTGACAGTGGTAGCTAGATGAGGGGGGGAAAAAAAATGTAGATTGAAAGGCATTATGAAGCTGCTAGACCATTATCAGGAGGATTCCAATCCTGCTGTAGGTAACTTGTGCCACTTGACTCAGGTGTCCATTCACCATTTTTGGGTTTGCAAGCAAAATGAGCACCTAGGGTAACACCTAGAAAAGGTAGTTCTGGTAACCTGGATGATGATGTGGCCATGTATCCCTGAATAGTTGGTGAATAGCCTGACATATGCTTAAAGCCCTAACTTACAGAGATAAGTACTGTGGCCAGGCACATGATGGCATCTTCCCTCACCTTTACCTCTGTGTTTTCCGTACTACTCTGCCAGTATCCTTCCTTTTTTTGCTTCCTCTTTAAATTGCTTGTTTTTTACTTTCTCCCTATTATTTTGTATTTTTATTCAGGGTGGTGGTACAAAATGAGCGTTATGAGGACTGGAGTGCCACCCTGACTCGCCTGCGTCGCCTCTTCAACAACTACCTGTCCACTGTCCTTGACCACCACAGGCAGCCTGGCATATCTGTCCCTGAGGCAACAAACTCTTGTGCCTCCCAGGGAAACTTTTTGGAGGTGCTCAATATCTCGCTTAATGGTAAGGCTTCACAGGATCTATAGCAGAATAAACTCTCAGGGCAAATTTTTGAAGATGCTTAATTTTTTGCTTAACCCTTTCTCTTCAATGATGTATTTGTCCTTTACACTTGTAACAGTATCTACAGACAAATGCAAAATAGGATAGGTCTCTCAGTAATATTGGGGTAAATGAAGGTGATATGTAACCCCTTCAGTTTACAAGGTCTGTTCAAAAGTGAAGGAACTCATCAGGTGATAGCAGAATAAATTAGAACAGTAAATGGAGGCTGTAGTAGAATGAACTCTCAGGACAACACTCTGGAGGTGCTTAACAATTTGCATAACGATAAGAGTAGGCAGGAACTGTAGTGGAATTTAAAATGCTCCCAACAATTTAGCAATAGCAGTAAAGCACAAGACCCACTTTTATACTTCCTCTTTCCTTGTTTTTATCTCTCCAAATGCATTACCAGTGATTTCTAGTCCTCTTTACACGTTAATATCACACAAACATATAACCATGCCTTCGTCAGTGTTTGAGAAGCACTACCTGGACCGGAGTTTTGACCGGACTGGCCAGGTGTCTGTGGTGATAACGGCTGGTGTGGGCGTGTTTGAAGTGGACCGAGAGCTGACCAACATCACCAAACAGCGCATCATCGACAACGGTGTGGGATCAGATTTGGTGTGTGTTGGGGAGCAGCCTCTTCATGCAGTGCCATTGTTAAAAGTAGGTGCTTGTGTTCTTTGTGGTTGATGCTCTTACTTATTAGCAACCCCTTCATTGTGGTGACACTTTAAAAATTATTTTCTTGCCACCACCAGATGGTTATATAAAGCATAGGAGAGACCACCTTATTTACAGGGTATAGTGGAGACTGTTTCCAGCTCATTCACTATGATTTGCCTCTCCTTAGCTGAATAGAATTGTCAGGAGGTTGCAGGACTAAACTGTATAGAACAGTCCGATTAAAGAGGTTAAATTAAACTTCATAGCTAGTTTACTCTGCTTGTGTTAATCCATTCATAAGAGGTTATCCCCATGAACTGATTGATAAGGACTTTTGTATATATAACCCATTCAGATCTTCAGGTCTGTCTTAAGCTGGGTAAGATTGTTAGGCAATAGCAGGAATAAAGTGCAAAAGATATCCTTGAACTTAAGGTGTTCAGGTTGATGTTGATGTTGACTTCCCCTCCTTATCCAGTTCCACAACAAGAAGGGCAGCCTGAATGCCGATGACTACAGCATGCCCCACACCTGGATCAACCTCAGCTTCTACTCCACCAAGAAGAAGGTCGGCTACGGCTCCTTTGTCCCACGCATCAAGCTGCCCCCAGAGAGGTTTGTGAGATTTGTTGTATGGCAGAATATCAGTTGTGGTTAGTAGTTTCTGAGTTCTTTGAAATTGCTTAACTCTTTTACAATTAAACACTAAACTTATATACATATAAATATTTATGTATATATATATATATATATATATATATATATA
>JAGKTI010000909.1:62386-85749 GCA_018397915.1 Birgus latro
CTTCCCCTTCCCCTTCCCCTTCCCCTTCCCCTTCCCCTTCCCCTTCCCCCCTTCCCCCTTCCCTTTCACCTCCACCTCCATCTGTGCCTGCACCCCCATCACCTCCCTCTCATACACTTATGATATGAATAAAGTTGTTTGGCCATAGCATGAATAAAAAGCAATTACAGTATGTGTCATCTGATTGAAAAGATTAACGGACATTGTTTCAAAGCCCTTCACTACAAGATCTCTGAAATTGGAAAATAAAAAAAATGTCTGGAAGTAGAAAGCAGAAAATTTGAAAAAGATGTGAATGTACTGAAGGGGTTAACACATTCTAACTTTAGACCCAAACCACTCAGTCTGTAATGATGCACTAATGCTAATATTATGCATGTGTTGAAATTTTTTATAATAGGTAGTTGCATACTATTTTTTGGTAATGGTTAAAAGACAGCAGGTAGTATTATGTTGTGCCAAAGAGATTCAGAATTTTTCCCTAGTTTTAAGCACAGTTTGATTTATTGTACTAACCAGAAAGTAGTTAAGTATTCCTACATGCCAGGACACTGTAGACTTTCAGCACGCTTTGGAGTTTGGCCCTTAGATATCAGGTATACTGTAGTTACATTTTCCATATTTTCCCACCAAAAATTTGAATGAACTACCCAGCAGCTTAATCAGATCAAGTCAAAGACAGAAAACTCTACCACAATTAAATGGAGTCAGGAAATGTTGGGTGGAAGAGAGACACATTTCCATTTGTCATAATGAGTCATCTATAAAGGGAATCATACTGAATTTAGCATCCCAAATATGCTGTACTTCTGACGTACTACTGTATAAGCAAAGTAGAAAGTGTGGTAGTACCTAAATCATCGTATAGTCAACAGAGAGAGAAACCTGGACACACCTTTCATCATCTGCTTGCTGTATCAGAGGTTTGGTTTTGCAAGAAGAACTAGAGACAAGAATAGAGTCTGGACATTATTTTGCATGTCTCTTCTGCAAAAGTAAGTCATAGTCAGGGCAGGGAATTGCCTGTGAGTTTGTATAAGAATCAGGCCAGCCTTGCTAAATTGACTGATGAATCAGGCCAGCCTTGCTATTCGATTGACTGTTGTGCGATTGAGTACTTATAAGATCTTAACATTTAGCTTCCTTTTTTTTTTTTTTTTTTCTATGTATTATCTCCATTTTCACCCATCAGTCACTACACAACCCCCTATGAAGCACTATTTTCTGATTTATGATTGTCAGTTTTGCTTATATGATTGCTGTGATCCCTACATTCAGTATACAGTCACTCATCATCTGATTGGTTTCCAGTAATGTAGCCCAATCTTTCATTGAGGTTGGTTTGCAGTGAGGTTGTAAATTCGTATTTTTGGCGGGAAACCTGGAACTTAGTGATGCCAGCCTGAAGTTTAAGGGTTTCTTGTGTGGGATGACTTGCTTGTAGTGTTTATGACTGATTATACTGGGTGTTGGAGGTGGCTATGTGCAGTGGAAAACAGGTGGGGTGAGGTGTGAGAGTGTGAGGTGTGCTGCATATTAAGATGTGATAGTGTAAAGTGTGTGTGTGTGTGTGTGTGTGTGTGTGTGTGTGTGTGTGTGACAGTATGGAGTGTTGGTGTGTAAAGTTTGGCACTGTGAGGTGTGGTGTGTGTGATTGTGGCAGTGTGAGTTGAATGTTGAGGTATGAGTGTGCAAACTGTTGGAGTGTGAATTTTGGCTGTGTGAGGTACTGTACAGTATAGTGTGTTTGGTTGTGGCAATGTGACGTTTATATTGAAGTGTTAGTATGTGAGTTATGGAGAGCATGAATTGTAGGCCAGTGAGATGTAGTAGTGCGAGTTGTGTGAGGTGTGACAGTGTAAGGTGTAGTAATATGCAGTGTGGCAGTATGTGGTATGTGTTTGGTGACAGAGTATGAGGTGTGGCTGTGTGAAGTGTGGCAGTTTTAGGTGCAGTATGTCTTCAGCTGCACAGGGCCTTCTAACACACTGTATATAATGCTAGTCCAAGCCTTACTGAGTTTTGTAGTTGCATCTCTAACCTAGTGCTGTTATTCAGTATCTAACAGTGTGCTGTAACTTCTGACTTATAGAATGTGTCTTGGGGTTTTTTAGGCTTCAAAATGAGGTGTGATCAATAACCTCTCGTACTGAATTAAAATTAGAAGTTTGGTTTTGCTGCACATACGCTTATAACGGCTGTCCGTAATATAATATCATGCAGCTGGAGTCACTAAAGCAGCCCTTAACTGTAGGGATTTTTTTTTTTTTTGTATGTTATTTATTTTACTTAAAGAGAAAATCCATGTTATAAGACAACAAGATTTATTTAATATTGCTGGTATGTCTTATTTCACCTTTAGTGTACAGATGTCCTATTAAGATTTACTGCACAAAAATACTAGTGACACTTTAATGAAACATAGTAAGCATTTCTAAATATCCTAAACCAACTGAATACCTTAGTGTATATTTTGAAAGATTGCCAAAGCACCTCACAGGATTTACTAGGAATGAATTACACCTACACATTAATATTGTGATTATTTCAGTATGTGTGTATGATTAGTCCATTAAAACAATTGCAGCACCATGGAAGAAGTCGTAGTATTTTCTATGCCTTGCTCAAGTTTGCACTAGATTGTACCACACACCCACTCACCTGCCATGTTTGCCACTGCACTACACAACCTACGTTTCTTATCGAAGTCAGCCTGTATAGTACAGTACTTTGGCCTTTTATGCTTGTAACTGGGCACTACATTACTCTTTCTTTTGTAAATATAGCATCATAGTTTGCTGCAGCATGACAATACAGGTGCTAGAGAGGGATGTCTTCATGTGGTGGTACTGATATAACCAGGCATCGCTACTGCCTGGTTTGGCATACAACTTCCAGCTCCCTCCCTAACCTCCAGAAGGGGGATGGTAGACCTATAGATGGGCAGCTTCGGCCTGCAGTCCACTGGGTTCGTGTCCATTTGAGTCTGGAGAGACAACAGCATCATGGCACCACATTTCAGTTCTGCATTTTGTTAGTATGACATGATAGCATTTTAGTTCTGTATTTTCAGTTCAGTTTGTGAAATTATTGATCACATCTTACCTGTAGCAGTCTTGTTATCCAAACTGGGGATGGCATCAGCCATGTAGGTGCATGTGTCAGTAGTTGGCTTTAGTGTCAGCGGTAACTTGCAGAAAACTGGGGGCGGGGGGAAGGCCATTGGGGGGTACGTTGGCAGACGACACAGCTCGGCACTGGTGGGTCCCTGTGCCCCCCTCATTCCCCCTCCCTCCACCACCCCATCCACCGCTGCCACCACCTCCGCCACTGTTGCTGCAGGTGGCCAGGTATTTATGAAACTGGTTGCTGTCTGGTGGATTTCTCCTCCTCTTCTGCCACCTCTTTTACACACACTCCTCACTTAAAATTTCATGTGTGCAGGTAAAATTCCCAATCCAGGTTTGAGGTTGGTTTATAAGAACATAACTACTCTACTCTGCTTTTCTGACACCCTCACCCCCCCCTCCCCTTTTTTTTTCCTGAATATCAACCCATCTGAGTGCAACATACAGTGTTTACCCAAAAAAAACAATAAAGTGTTCCAGCCATTCGTAACGATTAACTTGAGAAAATCTGTAAATTTCTGACAGCTGAAGAAAATCATCCACAGAATCCAACTGTTACTCTAACATCTCATGAATCGTACTATAGGGGTAAAGTGAAACAAACTTAAGTGAGGAGTGTTTGTGTCTTGATTGAGTGTCAATTGTAAAAGTTTGGTTGTGTATGGATGTGGATGAGGTTAGATTGGACAATCAAGCACTACAGTATCATTATTGAAAGTTTGCTGAGACTTCCCTCTTGGCTGTGATGATAGAAGATGCTGCATGAAAATTTTTGTATGTGACAGCAATATGAAGCCACAAAGAGAATGAAAAACAAGGATACTCTCTCATATTCAGGAAAGGTTGAAAAAGAGATTGAGGAGGAAGGATGCTGTCTGATGTTTTGGGAGTAATGAGTAGTGTGAAAGGCAGGGCACAATGCTGGATGAGATTATTGGCTAACTTTTACTTACAGTGATACATAAGGTAGGTAGATATGTGGAACTGTAGCTTCGGGTATTGAGTTGGGTATTTCACTCTCTCTTTCTCTCTCTCCTTTGCTGCTGCCCATGCCTGCTCCAGTCTGCTTTCGTTCCTTTCTGCTTTTTCTCTCTTTTCTTTCTCTGAGAGTTCCCATGGTATTGTACTTTTTCTTTCCTTGTTTTTCAAGCCCTCATTACCCCATTCTTAGCTGGGGAAAGAAGTTCAGAATGATGATGATAATGTTGATAATGATTTCCAGTTGTTTTTAGGTTAGAATGATGATGATGATTATGATTTCCTGTTGTGTGTAGACTGGAATGAAGATAATAACTTGTTCCTGTACTTAGAATAGGATGATAATGAGGATGCTGGTGATAATATCTACTGCAGTTAGTTTATAATGATGTGTCTGATGACTTGTGTTTACCTTCAGTTGACTGAGTGACAATACAGGGTGGTAACCTTAAAGCCAACAAATAGACTCCTGGTGGTTTAGTGAGTGGTTTAGTGAGTTAACATGACATGGCCTGTATGGATCTCGACCCAGGGGATGGGTGGGACCTATTGCTCACTAACTGCTACTCAGGGATAAACAGTTGGTCACCCATCATTAATGTCTGGACTGATTAGCCTAGGCCCAGATCCCTAGGCTCATAAGAAAGCAAGGAAGGTTTGGATGACGGATGGATGAGTGAACTACAATTGCGTTTGATTATGAATTCATTCAACTGTACATTTGTTGAGTAATACCACCTGTGGGTGGCTGGTCAGAGCGTGGGAGGGTTCCGAGAGCGTCTAGGCAGCAACCGTGTGGGAGAGCGTCCCCGGCCCCGCTCCAGCAGCAAGGCCGAGCGGCTGAGGTTTGAGAGCGGCAGCAGGGAGATGCACGGCGAGGCACCCGAGATGAGGTCACTGATTGAACCAGAGGAGGAGGCCAAGGATGATGGGTGAGTACTGATATATGACGTAGTATAGAGAGCTGTAGTGCCTTATGCTTAGGTATGTGGATTTCTTCTGCAATAAGGATGAAATTTGTTTTGTTTCAGCATTGGAATTTGGTATTGTCTTAAGGTTTACCTGTGATGGTAACATTGTGTAGGCAAGGCAAGTGTCCCATGAGTGTAGGATTTGATTCCCTTTTCACCTCCCTGGTAGAGTTGTTGTGGAAAATGCATCTTTATGGGAATACACAGGACACAACTGGCCATGACTCAAAGTGTTAATCATGTTTTCCTGTACAATTTTACTCCATCAGAGAGACTAAGAAGTACCACCTTGGAAGTCCATTGAATGAGATAGTTGAGGGTATGCGAGAGCCACTGAAGGGTGTGAGTCTGCTGCAGCGGCTGCCTTCCCTGCCGGCTCTCACCTTCGTGGCAGCTGATGCCACGACCTGGGTCTGTGACAATGTGGAGGGCGCCACCTCTGAGCTGGCAGCTGTTGAGTTGCTTCAGGTGTGTGGGTTACTTTACTGATAGTGTTATTTTGACTCCAGAACCACTTGAACATATACCCAGTGAACTGCACAGCACACTGAGGTTGTCCATCTCCAGCAGTCCACCATCCTCCTATAAGGGGATAGGAAGGGAGTTGAGGATGTTTGTATAACTGGGCAGCAGAGCCACCTGGTTATATTGGTGTTACCAATGGGAAGGCATCCATCTCCAGCACCTGTTCTGTTATTGCTGCTGCCTAATAAAATAGTTATACACTCAAACCCATGGAAAACGATTGGTAGTACCAGTAATAATATAAGCAAAAACGGAGATCACATGTTCCCCCCAAAATGTGCTAAAATTGTATAAATGAATGATTGCATAAACAGGATATTATAGTGCTGGGTTTGAGTGTATTTAGCTTACCCCATTGACTCAGAGAAAGTTCAGCTAAGTTGAAGGGAAATCGGTCTTCTCCAGTTAGTCAAGGTAGTATCTAAATGTCGTTGTATTGCAGGAGTAGATGAAGAAGGTTTTTGACTCTTTGAAGACAAGTGGTACTATAACCTGTTTGTTTTCTCATGATGGAACTGGGCCACTCCCACAACTTGAATACTAAGTTGTAGTTTTATGAATTTTGATAAGGCTTAGTTATGAGGCAGGAATGAGTGTCCCTGGTTTCTAGCCAAATCCACCCTCCAGTCTGACTACACTCGGCCATCAACTGAACTGAGAGAATTTGGGGAGTTTTTGTAATGTTAGAACAGCATCCTACTGGCTCATGCTTTAATGCTGAATGATTTGTTTCCCTCTCCTGGCAGCATATGGTGAAGAGTGAGTTGATCTGCCATGCATCTGGTGACTGCCACCATCCCTTCATACACGGCTTCTTCCTCTACTTCTTCGTCACCGGCAGCAAAGGTGACAAAGTGATAGCTTACCATCCACTGCCTTGGATATTGGATTGGAGAAATTTCTATTGTCCTTTCACCATAACGTGGTTCAGATATTTGTCATTTTGCAGCTTATTTCACCTACTCAGTGGCAGAAAAAGACAATGCTGTGGCTCTGCTTCTGTTCCATAGCACTTCTTCATGACTAATATACTGTTTTCTAAAGTACATCTGATGTTACACTTCTGCATTCAAGTTGAATAGGTGGCAGTTTTAGACCAGGTTATAGTTAAAAGAGTATAGGCTAATTTACATTCTGGATGGGAAAAATAACTCAGCTTGTAAGGGTTGAGGGATTATACTGTCAAGTTGGTTGTGTGTATTTCCTACTGTCTGTGATCTCCAGTCTTTTATATGCAGTGTGTTCAGGCATCTTGAAATGAATTGATCTTGAATTTGGGTCTCTTATTTTGTTTTTTACTTTTTCTTGGGAGAAACAGTCTCATGGGCTTCAGGCTTTGGGTTCTGTCTGCCTTGTGTTAAAAAAAAGTAAGGTTTAAGAAATGCATTAAGAACTTAACTTTGTCTAGCAGAGCAGGACCAGACTGGGTACGATCCAACAGGGTACCAGGCAGAATGGCATGAGGTTGAGGTTGAGCCCCTCGCCACGAGAGGAGGTGCCCCCACAACCCCAAACCCTGCCTCACCCACACCACACCCCTGCCCCACCTTCCTGCAGCCGGACCTCCCAGCACACGCACCATGGCGGGGACGATACAGTAGGTTGACCCTTTCTATCCGATTTTTTTTAAAAATTTTAATCACTGCTTCAACAGACTTATTCACTATCCCCACACCCTGTTTCACCCATGCTGCACCCCTGCCCTACTTACAGTCAGACCTCCCACCAAACGCACACTCTGTAGGGGATGATACATCATGTTGACCTTGTATGGCAGATGATGTAATTTTTCAGTTTGCTTATGCTCCACCAGACTGTTTTTAGACTTTTATTCACCTACCACCCCATGTTCCACCTTGCCCATGCCACCATACCCATACCCAACCTTCCAACAGCCAGACCTCACACCGCATACTCAGTAAAGCAATCAGGACAGTATGTTAACCCCTTTACAGACTTTTATTCACCTACCACCCCATGTCCCACCTCGCCCATGCTACCATACCCATACCCCACCTTCCAACAGCCAGACCTCACACCGCATACCCAGTAAAGTGATCAGGACATTATGTTAACCCCTTTACTGAGGTTGCTGCACTTACAATATATTATTCATGTGTCCATTAGGTGATTATGTCCATATGAGAGAATGTAGCAGTCAGAGATTTCACTTTCTGTTTTGAGCAGTCCTTTCTCTAACGTTCCTTCCTTCTAATCTTCCTTCTCTGAAACATTACTTCTTTTACTTTCCATTCTTCTAATCTTCCCTACATCTAACCTTCCTTCATTCTTACATTCCTTCATTTTAGCCTACCCTCCTTCTAACTTTCAGTACATCTAACCTTCCTTTTTGTTCTAATATTCCTCCCTTCAAACCTGCCCCTCTCTCTAACCATCCCTGCACACCACCTTCCCACCGTAGCCACCCATTACCTCAACTGTGTATCACCTTCACATCCCCGGCAGAGCTGTACCGCACTGGCCACCTTGACCTGGACACCAATAACCGCAGTGACCGTGTGGAGTGGGGCCATCTCAAGCATCATTCCACCTTCTCACCGCTCACTGCCTTTGAGCTTATCGTTCAGTGGCTCTGTGCAACCGGAACCATCGTCACTGACCTGGTGGGCTTTCTTGGGATAGTAGGCTGGAGTGTATTGTTTTTATAGGGCTTGAGGAGTAATCTGTCTGTGCACTCTGCTGGATATAATGATGGTATATGGCAATTTTTAGTAGTAAGCAAATAGTAGTAGTAGCAGTAATAGTGGTAGCTGTATTTTATATGAATGAGCTGGGCAGTGCCTCCCACCACAAATAACAGATAAGGTGATTAGGTGATGGAGGTATATCACGTTTTCATATTTATTAGGGTACATATTTCAGATGATGACATGGCAGCGTAAGGCCCAGGCGTGTGGTCTTCACTTGTTCCCGGTGCCGAGTGATCCATTCGCCCTGCCGTACTCTTGCCACTCGGACCCCCTGCGTGGCCCCATCCTCATCCCTCTCAACATCACCTGCCTAACTGATGCCGGGCACCAGCCGTTTGCACAGTTCCCCACTGCTACATGGGGACGACGCATGCACTTATTCCAGGCAAGACACACAGTGGGGATCATTAGGAAGAAAGGATGAGAAAGAGGAGGGGAAGGGGAGAGAGAGATATTCATATTGTTTCTGAGCATCTTGCTCTTCTCTTATGGCAGTATGCTGTTCCACTCCCATCTTCCACATTGCATAATGGTCTTACTCTTGTAACATTACTGTAAGCCTCATTTTCCTTCTTGTATATGGAAAAGTAGAAAAGGAAGAGCCTGTTAAAGTGAGTCAAGATCTGTTTTGTAATTTCACATGATTTAGGTTATTGCCTACAAAGGGTATTTTTGCCTGTGAGGTCAAGTGAAAATTTCAGAGGTTTAAATGATGTGTGAATGATTGACCTATATCACTTGGAGTGCTGGTCAAAATTCACCTTCTTCTGGGTTTCCTTTTTCTTTCGGGTTCTGAACGAAGAATTAGTTTTTGGATGATGATGATGACGACAAATTTTATTCTGTGTTTTTAGTGTAATGTACAATTATGTGTTTCTGTCAGGAGGCCATTCTGAAGTGCTTTGGGTTTGTTGGCTATGTGACGGAGAGCCACAGTATGGAGCAGAGTCAGTTTGTGCACGTGACTGGCAACATGTTTGTGATGGTACACTCCCCAGGGGCCCTGCTCTCCCCTGCACCACTCTCCCCTGCTCCCGAGCCCACACTTTCACGCTCTCGCTCCCTTGCCTGCCCCACACCTGGCCCACCCACCCCTGCCTTCTCACAGGTAAGTACCCACCCTGAAGGACAGCATAGGCAGAGGGTATACAGTGCAGGGTGGTACATATATTGCACCATGAAGATTTAAGCAGAGGATATGTACAGTAGTTAGCACCTTCATTACATTGCCTTTTATGTATTCTTTGTGCCGTCAGATAATTATATTTACGTTAACCCCTTCACTGTGATCATGTATTTTTCAGTTCGTTCTTGCTGTCTCTATGTTCCACCTAGGAGAGACATTTCAAATTAAGGGAGTAAGATTCAGCCTTCAGTAACCCCTTGCACATGACACACTATTCCTCAGCTGAGTATGACAGACCAATCATAAACTGGAGGCAACACACCATCCCTAAACTGAATACAGTACAATCATCTGGAAGTAAGCAAGAGCAAACTAAATTATAAGTCACCTGATTCAAGGGCTTAAGGGAGATCTGTGGTAGTGAAGGGGTTAGATTGTATTTCAGAATGCAGGGCTAATTGTTGCTAGCAATGTGTTTAGTACAGAATGCCATCAGGAACAAGAATGAAATGCTGTAGAATGCTGGAGTATGGCATGGCTATGTTTAGAATAGAATTAGTGCAGGTATATAGATGTAGGTGTGATATGAAAATCAGTTTAGTTTGGAGAATAATATACTAATGGGAGTTAATAATGTCCAGTAGTAATTTGGAGAGTATAGCTGGAAATCCATTAATCCTTTTAAATTGTGTCCTTTGTGAGACCATATTGTTGTGGGAAGCTGGGTGGTGATGATTTGAAATACAACAGAGAAAAGCATTTAAATTGAGAGTACAAGGTTGTAATGCATTAGTGCAGTATGAAAAAATTATAAACTAATGATGAAAGCATATCCTTAGTCCTGTGGTATTTAAGTAATGATCAGTAGACAGAATTGAAGGTTATGAAGGCATCCTATATGGTGCTGTTTATACTGGAATTTCAGTGCTTTGTCTTGCAGTGTTTGTTCTGTCCTGATTGTCATTATGTCACCTCATTGATATGTGACAGAAAAATTTAATTTCATTTTTATTTTTGTATGTGATTTTTGCAAGTGTTGTTGGTGTTAATTTCATCTGCATTTTTGGTTGATTTTTAGGAGCTGGAGATATATGATCGTCTTGGAATTAGAAAGTTTTATTGCAGTTAATAAGAGAGTTTGTTAGTTAACAGGAATAAGTTAACATCCTTGTGTCTGATTAGATGGTGATTATGATTAAGAGATACCTGTGTATCGAGGTGGCATGTTTATCATAAGCATATCACCAAATATTATCTTGTTTAACCAATGGTTATTATGATGAGTATGTATCCTTGGGTATAGGGGAGAAAGAACACTGCCTATACACTTCTTACATGTCATAAAAGAAAGGTAAAAGGGATAGAAGTTAGCTGTAAACCTAGACAAGGGTATGGATTAGCTAGTATAGGTGTCATAAAGAAAATGAAGGTGAGGTAATATTTAAAACAATAAAGAAAATGATGGTGGGATAACATTTAAAACTATAAAGAAAATGAGGGTGGGGTAACATATAAAACTACCATTTAAAGAAAATGATGGTTGGGGTAATATTTAAGAGAATATTAGAAAAGTGAAGGTAGTATAACATTTAAAAGTATATTAAGGAGTGAGTCTTGAAGCGTGATAAGAGTAATGCCTGCATGAGCCGCGGCATGTCAGCTTATGGGAGCTTTTGTGGTCACTCGGTAATAACAGCAACTAACAGGAAGCGTTATGATATATTCAGTCCTGCATGATGCCTCACTTGTGTAGTAGTTCACTTTGTGTTTGTGTTCAGTTGCGTAATGACTCAGTGATCGTGTAGGATGTTCGTGAATTACCTGACCCATTGTATACAGTACTAAAATCTATCTCGCTGTCCGACAATGTGTGTTCATATTACTCTCCCAGTTTATCAGTCGCCAACACTCTTATACAGTGTGTGTGTGTGTGTGTGTGTGTGTGTGTGTGTGTGTGTGTGTGTGTCTGAAGCCTGGGAAGTGATTGAAAGATAAATGTTATAGCTGTAAAAGTAACATTCATTTATCTGTACATATGCCAATATTAGGAAACTATAAGTAGCATACAAGAGAAAATATCAGAGAGAATAAATTGGTAAAGAAGAGATGCAAGAAAGCAGCCTAAGACCATGAGGAAAAAGTGCTGTAGTAGAATGGATAAAGGGAAGTATAGTACTGTATTTTGAACATGGTTTGGATATATACTGTATTAAGTCAGGATAAGATTTTAGAGCCTTTGCAAGTGAGATTGAAAGGGATGATTGTATATTAGTTATGATGGTGGTGGTGATGTTTAGGCCTCAGGAGACTGCAGAGTATCAGAGGTAATAATGCTGCTGCTAATGATGATGATAATGATGATGATGCTGTTGATGAAGGTAGTGATGATGATGGTGATAGAGTTTTGTATACATTGGGTCAGATGATTCATGAAAGCCCTGTTTAATGTTGTGCTTTCCATTGCCCTCTCATTTCATTGACACCAGAAAGTTTGTGCCTATTTTTGCCATTATAATTAAGTTGTAGTGTGCAAAAAGTGTTATGATTATGATGATGATTATTATTATTATCATTATTATTCAAGAAAGTGATCAATATGATGTTTATATATATTGGTCAAGTGTTCTCCCATCCTGTCCTCTCTTCCCATCCCATTCTGTCTTGCCCAGTTTTATCCTGTCCTTTTTCCCCACATTTTCCACATTGCAGGAAGTCTTCATTGTCTGTCTGTCTACCTATCTACCTATCTGCCTCTCTGTCTACTTACCTGTCTGTCAGTCTATCATTGTCTGCCTATCAGTCTATCTATCTATATCTGTCTGTTTATCACCAGACTGTTTAATCTTGGAAGGAGTGGCCACAAATGAACCACGCCTCTGTCACTATTCTTTTTTTTTTTTTAAGTATTAGATCCATAGTGAATTACAGAAGAATCACGTATTAAAGTTGCATTGGTATCTTCAAAGCTAATTTATACCATGTTCCTCTATTAACAATGTCAGTTATAAGGAAATAATTAAGGCAATTTCGAACACATTGCGGACCACTCTTTACTTAAGTGATGCCTTTTTTTTTTTTTTTTTTTTTCCATATTTATTTTTTGACACCATGAGATAATTTTGTTTAACCCATTCAGTCTGGTGACCTGTTTTATATTTTATTCTCTCTCTCTATCCTAATTTATTTTACTGAGATTATGGGGGATATTTCAGACTGGAGAAGTTAACTGTAGCTGAACCCATTCACCTTTGAGATACCCCCCAAGTTGAATAAAAACATGTACAGAGGGAAAGAATAAAATAAGGAAAGATGCCATTGGATTGAATGGGCTGACTTTGGTGAGACATCTTGTGGTGAAGAAAGTTGGTGATCTCCCTTAAACTCACCCAGAAAAACCGTCTTTGAAAGCTTACAAAAATGGTCAGGTGGCAGTGAGAAAAAGATGAAAGTATGACACTGAATTAAAGGTGTTAAACTGAGGCTTGCCCACACTTTCTTATCCAACCCTGCCCACCCCGATCCACCTTGACAGCTCCACCCTTCCTTAACTCCTCTCTGCATGTCATTACATGGCATCACCTCACATCATGTACTGTCTCTTCTATTACTTCGTGCCTCCCCACCTCATTCCATCCCCCCTTACCCCTCCTCTCCTCACTTCACTTCACATGCTATCACATCACATCACTTCTCGTCACTTTACTCCTCCCCGCCTCACATCTAATCCACAGTGCCACTTCACTTTAACCTTCCCCTCCTCAATTAACACATATATCACTTCCCATGACATTACATCACACAACTTCACTCTTTCAGCCTCACTTCTCTTCATTTCACTTCACTTCACTCCTTTTCCCTTCCACCCCCTGCCATGTCTTAACCCTTCGCCTCCTCAGGAACCACTCTATGGCGTGTCCAGTCCGCATGTGGAGTATTTCCATCGTTTGATTGCTGATTTGTACTCCCACGAGATCAGCGAGAAGCAGGTTTGTGATACACCCAACACCACGCATCTCATGGATACTTCACCCCACCTTGCACCTCACCCTTAGCACATATCACCCTTAGCACATATCACCCCAGTCCTTTTTTATCTCACCCTTGACTGTTATGTCTCACCCGTTTCTTTCACACTTCATCCTTAGCACACCTCAGTCGTTATTTATATACCTCACCCTTAATGCACCCTACCTTATCCTAGGTCCTTCTCCTTCACCCATAGCATACCTTATCTTATCCTTGGTCCTTCCACCTCACCCTTAACCTTCTGTACATACCATACCCTTGGCATATCTCACCCTTGGTACTTGCACCCACCTCCTGGTCCTCACACCTTCTCCTGATCCTCACTGCTGATCCTAGTACCTCACTCCTAATCCTTAGACCCCACTCCTAATTCCTACACCTCACTCCTACCATACACCTCACACTAATCCATACACTCCACTCCTAATCCTTACACCTCATTCCTAATCCTTACATGCACCCCACTCCTAATCCTTACCCCTATTCCCAATCCTTACACCTCACTCCTGATCCTGACACCTCACTCCTGATCCTGACACCTTACTCCTGACCCTCATATATATCTCACTCCAAATCACCTAATTTCACTGTTATATTAAAATTATTGTGCATCATGCCTTGCACCCAGCCTTTGGTGTTAATTCTTCACTCTTTACCCCTCACTCCTGATCCACACTCCTCACACTTGACCCTAACACCTCACCCTCAATGTTGACACCTCATTGCCCACATCTTACTCTTTTAATCCTGCACGTCTCACTTGTCATAGCATTTAACAGATCAGTCACCATTTAATTCCAGCAAAGCAAATTGTTTACTTAACTGTCACCCTTTACTTGGGGACAGTAGAGAAATCCGCTAGCATATACAGTACACACACACACACACACACACACACACACATGCTTTTCAGATCCAGCTAGACACAGTGAGGTAAGTGTTGTGATGTTTCCTCTTGAATTATGTGTGTGTGTTGCATGTGTGTTGCTGCTCACTAATGCATGCAATGAGCTTCATGAAACACACTGCTGCAGTTCACTCAGTTTATACTTATCCTGGATCTTAGGGCACTATTTATTTATTTTTTTTTTATGATATTCTTTTGAGGATTTTAGTCACAGATATTTTTTTTTACAGAAGCATGCAGTCAGAAGAGGCTTTTCTAAATCCAACAGGTCATTGCCATACATACCCAGCAGATGCCTATAGTTCTTTTATACTAAGTTGACCAAGTTGTTAACCTTTTTGTAGCTTATTTCATGTACTGTATAGCAAGGGCAGAGAAAGACAGCTCTGCAGCTCCACATCCTTTCTACAGCTATTCTTTGTGACTAGTATCATATTCTTGCACTGACCTCTTATTGCTATTCAGTGTTCAAGATGGAGAGATGGTGATTTTAGGCCAAGTTAGAGTAAAAAGGGTATGGTAACGGTATCAGTGGGTCTTGTTTTTAATGGTTTGGAGCTTTTGTAAGATCTCTTCATTACTGGTGTATTCTGAACATTACACCGTAGTTTCCTCGTGTGTGTTTTGATGCAAAAAATATTGTTATTAAATTATATAAATAGCATACAAGTGAAGGTCAAGGTGTAATATGGAAAAATAAATCACTTAGGAAGGGTGTTTTGAAGTCTCTTGTGTCACTTAGAGCATGACCCAGGACTGGACACACAAACCCATGTACAATCAGTTCCCTGTTCGAACTCTGGTTTTGGTTTGCGGGAAGGACAAGGAGGCTGTTGAAGCTTCCTCTGTCTCCTGTTGTAACTTCATAAATTAATATTGGTTACTAGGAAAATTACTGCAGGTTATAACTTTTCTGCTGGAAAATCAGGGAAAGGAGTGCAAAATTTTCCTGTCTCGTTCTTCTTGTACAAAAACATCTAAATTATGACGGAGAATTAATCGCAAATATGTGGAAGAAAATCACCTCAGGATCTCAAGAAATCACAGGAATCACCAGGATTAGTGTAGACTGAGTGAACAGCTGAGGTGCAGCACGTTACTATGCTGGTCTTTTTTGGGCCTTTTTTGACTGAGGGGCTTTATAAAGGTGGCCCATTGACCCAAATAGTTATAAAAGTTGAATATGCTTACAGATGAGGATGAGAGTGATGATGATGATTGATGATGATGATGATGATTTTGATTACAGGTTTTAACTTCACCCACAGGATTCAGGTTCCTATTATTTGAGTGGGTGGTCCTGTGTAGAAAGGATTGAAACAGCATAGAACCATAACATAATACAGTAGTTTGGAAGATTACACCTCTCCTTAGCAATTTATTTTGCATATTACACCATGCTGTTCTCTTGTATGTTATTTATGTCTGTGTAATATCGACTCACATTGCATAAATAATATACAAGAGATTACTAGAGCACCATATGCAAAAATAAACTGGTAAGGAAGAAGTGTTTGAGTTTCCATATAATTTATTGTATAGAATGACTGGAGATGTGACACAGAGTTTCAGGGCACTCTGATGATAGTTCTCTTACATTTTTTTCCTATTAATCCATTTTTTATATGGGCTGTGTTAGTATCCTATTTTTTTTTTTTTTTTAATGATCCCAATTTTTTTCTAGGCGCTTGTAATTATTTCCTAATAATCCTGCAGTTAGATTAGGTTCCCTTGCAGATGCTCTCATAGCCTTATTTCTTTTATCATGTGGTTTTTAGATAATTTTCCTTTTCCATTTTTTATTTAGTAAGCCTGTACTATATTGCGGCATACTTTTTTATTTTTAGTTACCGTGTTTTTAACTACCTCTAATTTAGTTTCACAGCTTCATATTTTTTCTAATAGTATTTCTATATTTAATCAAGTACATTTGTTTTGTCAGCATTTCATTCACTTTTTTTTTTATGTCATGTTGCCTAATTTATTCAAAATTTGCTAAATATTATTATTATTATTATTATTTTATATTAACCTGAGTTTTTTTTTTTAATAATAATAACCTGACTTCTTTTTTTTCTTTTTTTTTAATAATAACCTGACAACTGGGTCACTGTCTTAAATACTATGCTCTTGTTGCATGAAATTCAGTGAGCCTTTGTTATGAGGTAGGAATGAGTCTCTTTGGTTATTTTATCAGATCAGTCCTCCATCCTGACTGCTGAGTGGAAAGAGTTAGGGATCTTTGTCTGCTGAGATCAAATACACAATAGTAATCCAGCATTTCTGGCTCCCCCACTCAGCCCGGTTTCCTGTGGACGTTCAACTACATGCTAACCAAGCGCTGGAAGACCCCGCCCATCTCCGGTGACGAGGCCATGGCGGAGAAGATGCTGCAGGACTTCAGGCTCTTCTGTGCCAATGACCAAAACCGCCTCAGGGATTTCTGGGACTCACACCTGCCATTGCTGTCTCACTCTGGGCCCATTGACGACCTTATAGCCGAGCCGTAGGGTGTGTTCGGAGAGGTGTGCAGGCACTTAGGTTGTGTGTGGAGAGGTTTGGGGTACTGGTTGATGTGGTTGAGCAGAAGAGCCTCAGAAATTTTTAGGACTTGCATTTACATGAATGTGAGAAGGTATACTCCTATTTTATTTTCAGTAGCCTATAAATATACTGTATACATACAACACCTAATACTGCACAGTACATGCAGTGGTAGCGTGATTGAATGTGTGTGTGTGTTTATCTGTATGTCTGTCTCTGTATGTTTGTCTCTGTCTGTCTGTCTGTCTGTCTGTGAAGGGAGAGGAGGAATTAATTCCATGACAAAGACCTGGCCTGGATATTCATGTTGAACATAGTAGAGAAGAAGCAGATGTAAGTGCCATAGATCTGTGGTACAGCAGGGGTTTAGATGGAATAGTGGTGGGTTGCTGTGCTTAATTAAGAGAACCAGATGAAAGAAAGTGTTAGGGTCAGTTTTTGTTGGGAGAGAAATTTCCATTTTGTTTTACAGTTGCTGTTCCTGATAACGTAGGGACTGTGATGCAATGGTTTGGTATATACTGTATATTGATGGATAGAAAGGTTGACAAGCAGACAGTTGGATGGACTGATGATTTGAACTGATGTAATAATCTGTGTGGTTTAATGGTGGTGCTTCACGGGCTGTGGCATCAGGATGTAGAATGATAGGCAATGAAGACTGAATTAGTATGAAAGTGTTGCTGCAGCTAGTGTAACACAGTTCTGGTACCCTGGCAATCTGGTAACTCCTTTAACATGATGCTATTGTTTAATAGTTATTTTTGCTATTTCCAGTCCCTGCTTTGTAACTTGGGAAGTACATCTCATACTGAGGGGATTAATGAAGGCTTGATCTTATTCCTCTAGATCACAAAATATCTTGCATACTGAGTAAAAGCTTCTGAAAGTAGCTTGGAAGTATTAGTAGTAGTGGTGGTAGTAGTAGCAGTAGTAGTAGCAGCAGCAGCAGCTCCAGGTTCATCTGAGATGTGAACCCCAGTTGACTGCAATTCACCATCCCCTTTTAGGGGGACGGGGAAGTAGTTGAGGGACGTTTATATAACCAGGCAGTTGAGGAACTTGGCTGTATCGGTGCCACCACATGATGACATCCCTCTTCAGCCCCTGTGGAAGAAAAAAACAAATCTGAGAAAAGAGGTTAATGTTTATGCCAAATATTTCAGCATAAATTCTGTGATACTGTATTTAAGAATGGAACTGCACAATGAAGTGGTATTCCTAAGTCATGTTATATACTTAAGTTTTGTAAAGGGAAATTTGTATATATTGTATCAGATTTGTACTGTACATTTTTAGAAATTGCCCATTTTTATTAATAGACACAGTTTCTATTTCTGTAGTTTAAGTAAAGTTATATATCATACCATGTTTGTTTTCCATCCACTAGCTTACTGTATAGAAGTCATTAATCTTCATGTATATGGTAGGTTTTAGTGCTGGTGCTGTGAGAAAGATGTAATCAGATGAAGTGCTTTGTGTGAATGGGTTTTGCTTGTTGGACAGAGTAAAGTATTTTAAAGGACTGAGTGATGAGTGAATGGTTGTTTGGGTCATTTCACTGGATGCCCTGCAGTTATTTCTTCTTTCACTGTACTGTCCTTGTTTCTATTTCCAGCTTCTGCCCACCCCAGTTTTAGTTTTGTGAAGCAGGGATACGATGATGGTGATTCATACTGGTTGTGGCAGTAACCTCAGTCTCAGTAGGGAAAATAACCAGAACTCAGGGACAAAATTCTAAGTGACTCCTTGTAGCGAAGTTCAATTCATCTTTGAGGACATAGGAACTCTCCATACTGTACGAGAGTTGCTGCCGCGTTGGGTATATTCGTGACTAACATTCAAGTAAGTGTGTGTGTGTGGTCCATTTTGCTGGGCATATTGTTGGCTAGTTCTCCATTTTTTTTCGTGTTTTTTGGACTCTATCTCACCCCACTTGTGGATGGGGAATAGAGGCAGAATTATGATGATGAAGATTCCCTGTACAAGTGTGAGAAGGACCAATTGTGGCTGCCATTCCCTCCAAGAAAAAATTTAGTCATGCAGTTGACCTCATAGGAATATTTATTGGATGATAGATTGTACCCTCTATCTATTCAGCACTTTGCAAGTATTTCTGATTCTGGATGTGTTGCTTATATAAAGAGAAAACTAAAAATAAATCCACTCACATAGCTCTCAGATTGAGGAGTTCTCCAGCAAGACATTGCAAGGGACAGAAATGGGTAAGGGTGAAGCTTCATCATCCCTGAAAATGATGCAAAAGTTGTCAAGAACATTTTTTTTTTTTGTCCGACTATAGGCAAAGGCTGCACAGCCCGCTAACAAGGCCCAGCAGTCCTTCTGCATACCATATACCTTTAGCCATAGTGAAATTATAGCAGACTTTACCCAGGTGTGTGACAAGGAAGGACATGAATCGTTTGAGTGTTATTGTGATAGTGCGACCTAAGAAATGGTTTAAATCACTGCTATGGAAATGGTTTGAATTACTGTTATCTGCACATTCTTTGTGTGTATTTGTGTGGGTATGTAAAGGAAATTTCTCTCAATGCAAAAACATGTAATCTGTACATCATGAATATCTGAAAGAATCAAAAGTCAGGATAAGATGCCTACTGTGGCAAGGTCAAGAACACAAACAACATCCACTAGTTTTTCTTCAGTTCTGCTACATCTTGCATATCCGTGAAGCTGTCATCACACCATTATAATCATACAGTGTGCAATTTTAGAAAAAATTACTATTAATGACATGTCAAATGTGGCTTCAGGGTACCCAAGACTTCACTCAGAAACACCCTTAAAGAAAATGTAAGGTCATATCATTGATGGGTAGCTAAGATAAAATATATTTGTCCTTAGTATGTCAGTAGAGTTTCCATTGATGATTAATGATTGTTATCATGTCCTGGCCTTTGAGGATGTTGTTGATGATTAATTTCAGTCTATCTGACCGTGCAGATCCTTCAACTACAGGCATGCAATCTCCTCTGTAGGGCCATCCCGTCCAGAGAACCGACACTCCCCTGCGGTTGACAACATTTAGCAACAGTGAGGCGTGGGAAAATGTATGGAGGTTTGGTTCCCGGAAGGACACCGTGTTTGCGTCACCATCCAGTCAGCTGGGACACCATAACAGACTCCACATCATCCCGTTAGCCTGTGAGGTAAGGGACTGGAGAGTGCTAGAACTGTAGTCCTGTTGTTTCGTGAGCTTTCATTGATAGTCAGGAGACAATTTTTAGATTCTCTCCTCCTGTATAACCAGTGGACATGGGTTTGCATGGCCATGAATATATCTTATTTAAAGTTTTATCGGAAATAGAAAATCATATAGGTAACTAAACAATTTACTGAACATGATCATCTCTTCTGCCTGGTAACTGAGCATACGAATAAACCTGGAGGCATTGATCTCTGTCTATCTATATATTGCCAGACGCCTTAATCCCGTAAGGGGTGGCCACAAACATATCGCCTCCTTGTCGCCCTGTCCCCCGCCATTTCATTGCCCTGCTCCCAGCTAACACCCCCCTTTCTCATATACCTCTCCACTCCATCCCTCCATCTCATCCTTGGCCTCCCCCTCCCTCTCCCCCCCTCCACCTCACTCACATACACTCTCCTCGTCGGTCTCTCATTCCATCCTCTCCACATGGCCAAACCACCTGAATGTGTTTCTCCTAACGCTTCCTATCACATGCACATCCACACCACAACGCTCCTTCACTTCCTCATTTGTCAGTATGTCTCTCCATGTGACTCCAAATGCTCCTCTCAGATAACCAATTTCCACTGCTCTCACTCTTGACTTCTGTCCCTCCAACAAGGTCCAAGCTTCACTTCCATATGTTAGACTTGGTATCACAGTACTGTCATGTAGTAGCTTTTTCACTTCCATGATCACTTCCCTGTTTCTTATCACTGCTTTCAAGGAACCAGCAACCTTTCTTCCCTGTTGTACCCTTTCAAGCACTTCATTCTCTAAACTTCCATCTTACTCATCACACTACCCAAGTACATAAATGCACTCACATTTTCCATTTCCTCCTCATCCAACCTCGCTGTACATTCACTGACTACATTTCTCTTGAAAACCATCACTTTACTCTTCCCTACATTCACCTTTAGATTCCGTTTCTCAAACACTCTCCCAGACCCATTCACCAGGCCTTGCAGCTCCCCTTCGTCTTCACTTAACAACACAGTATCATATGCAAACAACAGTACTGGTAGTTTCCAAACACTGTCCTCTCTCATTAGGGCTGCCCCAACATCCACTGCCCTACCTTGTATCTCATATAACCCCATCCATATACAGACTGAACAGCCATGGAGACGTGACACATCCTTGTTTCAGTCCAATCTTCAAACAGAAAAATGTACTCAGTTCACTATCCACACGCACTGCAGCCTTAGCACCCTCATACATACTCCTCACGCCCTTCATCAACTTCCCATCTACTCCATATATTCTGAATACTTTTCACAGTCCTTGTCATTCCACCCTGTCATATGCTTTCTCCAAATCCATGAAGGCTGCATACAACTTCTTTCCCTCCTCTAGAAACTTTTCCACTAAAGATCTATGAATGAATATCTGATCTACACAACCTCTTCGTTTCCTAAAACCTCCCTGTTCTCCAACTAATTCCTCTGTTATTTCCCTAACTCTGTCAATAAGTATCCTACCATATACTTTTCCTATTACACTAAGAAGGCAAATGCCCCTATGATTACCACACACTTCTTTTTCCCGTTCTCCTTTGTACAGGGGAATAATTATACCTGACTTCCAACCCTCCGGGACTCTACCTTCCTCCCAGGTCAATATGCCCATCTTCTACATCCATTCCCTATTTCTCTCCCATGCTTCAGTATTTCACCACACACTCCATCAATTCCTGGGGCTTTCTCCATTTTCACTTTCTTCATTGCTTCCACAGCCTCCATCCTACTGATTTCGTCCCCTCTTCTCACATTCCTCCTTCTCCCTGCCATTCCCCAGCCACTTATACTTGCATTACTTTCATTCTTTGTGTTCAACAGTTTCTTAGTGTTCTCTCCTGCTCATCTTTTCTCCCTTCTCCACCAGTACTTTACCATTTTTATCTTTCACTCCCCAGCTAACTTCTTTGGCACGCTGTCTAACTCTCTTTACCCCTTTCCAGAATATTTTCTTACATTCCCCCCACTTTGCACTCAAATTTCTCCCAAATTCCTCATCCACTCTATTCTTACTCTCTTTTACTAATCTTTTCACCTCTCTCTTCCTCTCTTCATATAACTCTCTCTTCCGTCTCTCAACTTCTTCTACGCCCCTGTTTCTCATCCATTTACTATATGCTTTCTTCTTTAGTGCCACAGCCTCTCTCACCTCTTCAGTCCACCATGCTGTTCCCTGCATCCCCTTTCGTCTTCTCTTCACCCCACACACCACCTCACATGCCGCCCAAATTTCTTCTGTGCATATCTTGCACACACCTTCCACGTCCCCCATCTGCTCCACTCTATAGTTACCCAATCGCTCCTCCACTTCCCTTTTATAGTCTGCCTTTTTTCCATCCTCTTGTTCCACTGATCATATCAGTTAAAACATATTGTCTACCATATTTTTTCAGCTGGACTATTGCTCAGTGACGACTAGGAATGTCTTTTCCAATTTTTATTTCCCCCTTTCTTTGTCAGTTTTTCATGGTCGGAACAACTCAGTATTTTATTCCAGCAAATACTTGACGACTTATGTAGCCGTGAGTGAGTAATAGAAGCCTCAGAAGGTTAATTCCTCTCCTTCATTATTGATGCAAAATTTGTCGATAATAAAAAGAGACAAACAAGAAGCTCTCAGAGTTTGCAGTACCCGCCCTATTTTAAGGATCGAATGAATGACTTTTCCCTTTAACCTTGATCTTCGGCCGAGTGTTCTCAAGAGCACATTACTTCCTCCTTACCTGACTTTCTGTCCCTCAGCAATAGGGCAAAAATCGGGGCCGTGTTGAACGATCCATAGCCCATTTTCGTTGCATTTATTTATTTATTTATTTATTTTATTTTTTAAGCATTTATATTTTTACTTATTTATTTCTGACGTGTGTGAAGTGTGCATGTGCGGGCAGGGAAGTGAGTCGCCTCGCGGAGCCTGACGTCGTGCTGGGAGTCACGTATTTCCGCGTTTTTTTTTTTTTTTCAGTCTCCTGCATAAGAAGGCTTCGTGGCACTTTTTTTCTGAGTGGTTGGTTTATTTTACGCTTTGCACCATGACATGCTCTTGTATGTTATGTCCTATTAATCGTAACGTACTTTTCATCAGTGATATAGAACCATGGCACCAGTCCTGAGTGAGACAGCCCTAGCATGCATTCAGTACTGACGGTGTGTACTGGTGCTGTAGTGGTGACATGTGATGGTCTGTAGCAAGGATGAGGTCTATAGCACGTTGGGGGA
>JAGKTI010000909.1:85778-107000 GCA_018397915.1 Birgus latro
CTAAAAACAATTAGATAAAAAAAAAAAAAGTAAAAAAACCAAAAACTAAAAAAAACATATACATATCTCCTACACACACACACACACACACACACACACACACACAGAATCATTTGTGACCTTTTTTTTCTTGGGGTGAGTGGATGATCTTACTTGTGGGCTTGGGGGACTCCCTGACACCTCTTCCTTAGAATGTTACTCTACACACACGCACGCACACACACACACACACACACACACACACACACACACACACACACACACACACACACACAGATAGATAGACAGACAGGTAGATAAGAGGGCAGATTAATAGACAGTAACTGACTGACAGATCAACAGACAGGCCAACAGAAGGATAGTGGCTGGGTAGACAGGCACTGACAGAGACAGAAAGACAGACAAACTGACAGACAGGGGGCTTGATAGGCAGACGGACTGACAGACACTAACGGCTATCTAGATTATATGTACAGACAGGTAGATAAATAAGACAGCAGATAGACAAAGATTTCAGGGATCTTAGGCGGGATTCGAACTTACGACTTTACGCGCAACAGAGAATGATCAAAGAAAATTTCCTTTAATATTATATGACGCCTAATCCCGGAGTTCATCCAGAGGGAACCGTGACAAAATAGACAGATAAATAGATAGACAGAAGATTGATGGATAGATAGATAGAAAGATAAATTGAGAGGCCCTTATTCTTGTGGGTTAAGCAGGCTCCGTAGCACCTCTTCCTTGCCTGTTAATTTTTGCGTATATCATCATCATCATCACCACTACCATCATCATCATTCAAATCTCTTTTCCCATGTAAGGATGAGGTGAGGTGGAGGCCTGAGAGTAAAAAAAGAAAATGAAAGGAAAAGAAACTAATATTCAATTAAATAGGCCACATTTTCATTCATTTACCATTCAAGCCCTCGGAATCCTGAGAGAGAGAGAGAGAGAGAGGTGGGGGGGGAGTGCGTGTGCAAAGTAGCCAAAGAAGAAATAAATCTCTAGTTTCTATCACCATACACTCATCTCCACTCCCTCTCACCACTGCAGCCCTTCCCCCCCCCCCCCTCCTACATGCACTCCTCGCCTTAATTCTTCCTCCTCATTTTCGGTCTTCCTCTCTTTTCACTCTCTTATCAACCTCTCTTCTATCAACTCTTTCTTATTTTTTTTAGTCTTTCTCATTCTTTCTCTCTTTATTCTCCTATCAAATAAAATTCTATCCACTCTTTATCTTTCCGTCTCGTTCTCGGTCTTCGTTCCTCCGTGTCCTCGTTGCTTCCATCCATCACTTTCCGAGTTATCTTCCTGTTTCTTTTTGTCTTTCTATATTCCCACGATTACCACAACCATCACTGCCACAACAATTACAACCACAAGTACCATCATTACAACTACCACAACTACCAACATTCTCTCTCTGCTAATCTTTGCTTGTCTGTCTCGTCCTAGATACGTTTAATTAGAGAGAGAGAGAGAGAGAGAGAGAGAGAGGGTAGCAGATAGGAGAGGAAAGGAAAGAGAGAGGGGGAGGGAAGAGGGAGGGGATGATCATTGATTAGGATTATAAGAGGAAGGGGAAGGAGAGGGGAGGAAGAATGAGATGGGGGAGGGGAGGAAAGATAATAGAGAGGGAAGGATGGAGAAAGATAAGAATTATGAGGAAGAATGGAGGGAGATTGGGAGAGGAAGGAAAATGTGTTATCGGTGATAGTGGAAGGGAGGGGTGGGAGGAGGAGGGGAAGGGGGAAAGTGGAGGAAAGAAAAGATCTAGGAAGGAGGGGGGGTCTCGGAGGAGGAAAGGTAGGAATGATGATGAAGGAAGGAGGCTGGAGAGGCGGGGGGGGGGAAGGGAACGGGGAGGAGGGGGGGAGAGGGGGAGGGAGTAGGGGGGGGGGGGGGGGGGGGAAGGGAACGGGGGGGGGGGAGGGAGAGGGGGAAGGAATAGGAGAGCGGAGGGGGGAGGAAGGGAAGATTCATTAGAAACGGAGTAGGCATAATGATCTTATTTCATCGTTAATTCTCGATTATCTTTCTCCTCCTACCCCATTCCCCACCCTTATATTGCAGATCAGAAAAAATAACATGTATGGAAAAAGTAAAACCCGCCGTGGGATCTGTAATTAACGCAATTTTCTAATAAAACTTCGGGATACGTGAGAGTTCAGCAGGAGACGCGTTGGTACCCGTTCGAATGTTTGCATTGACAGTGGCTGCAACTTCAATAATTCCAATGTACAATTAATCTGAAGCTAGGATAGTATTTTTTTTTATTATAGCGTTTGAGGTGATATCAATGTGGATGGTATTAGATAATTGAATAGTTAGAGTTATTAGTAGGATGGTAGGGAAAATTTTAAGCCACACTGGGATCGGTACGATGGCGCAGCTTAACTCACATCTCAGGTCCTCGATGTGCTCCTGACAACATGCAGAAAAACAATTTAGCTGTTTTCTCCCCCCTGCACACGGGGCGGAGTTTTATCTGCTACAGGGACGTGAACAAGGCCATTGAGAAGCATCGGGAGATCTATGGACTGCGGTTAGTGCTGAAGAAGGCGGTAAAACTGGAAAACTACTGCCTGACCGTGGACCAGATGCGAGACCTCAATTTCCGTTTGAAGTATGGCCAGTTGGATTATCAGTGTTCCGTGGACAATGGGAGACCAGGCAGACCAGGCAACGAGTAAGTAACGTAGCAGGAGCACTATGAAGACAATGTGGAAGGTATGGAGGGTTAATTATGGCTGTAATTGGGGAAAAAATAGGCCCTCTCGGAAACCCTTTGTTTTCGGGCATTTCCAAGGGTTTTCGTGACCTTGAAATTTTAGACTAATGGACCTTTTTTAACCTGTGTTTCACATATTACCCATATTTCCAGGTCCCATTACACAGTAGGTTGGCCTTAGAAGTTGAAAAATTAATCAAGGAAAGCTAAATTAATGAGAGAGGGAGAGAGAGAGAGAGAGGAGCCCCACCCTCCATCTTGGGTGGAGGGTTACTGGGAGGGGAGGGGTGTGGATTGGTGTAACATTTTCCTTGACTCACATTTCCCAGATGTAGTAAGTTGTTCAGAGTGATTGTTTAGTGAGCTTTTACTAGCTTGAAGGCTGCAATAATAGTTCACTAATGCCTACTATATACAATGATTGTTTTCAGGTATAGTACCCTGTATTATGTAATGCTATGGCCTGTGTACTGTACTGTAATTTATAACCTGTTTAAATTAATTGGCTAGTCTGTCTTTATGTATGTCTTTCTTCCCCTGGATTATTATTTTTTTATCATAGTGATTGTGTAATTCTGTTGGAAATTTGATATAAAATTATTAAAAGAATTGTACTCCTGAATTGTAACTAAATGGTGGCAGTAGTAATGAAATTTTTAAAGAATAATGTGTAGTATTTCAATGTTGATCTCAATATTTTGCCTTTTTTTTTTTTTCTTATTTCTGTGAAAGAATTTTTTGGCAGTTTTTCAGATTAGTGCTGTCACCTGTACCCTCAGTCTATATTTATTTTGTATCTGTTTTTAAATTCATGTATCATTAATTTTTTACCTATTTTTATATATTCCAATGACTAACAATTTCTAGGGAGTGTAGGTGGTGGTAGCCATCAACTGCTCACTTGATGTAGTGCTGCCTACTTCTTCCTTAGCCTTTATCATTCCTTTTCTGTGCCTGCCCTCCTCTCTTCCTATTTCTCCCATCTTTCCTGTCACTTTTTATTGCTTTTCTTTCCTTTACAGGTGGCTTTACAGAGTGACAAGCCAAATGGTTTCCTGTAAGCCAAGAAACCATTTACAGTGCTGGGTGGTAACCATATAACCACACCATACATGTTCCCTATGTGTCAACAAGTGGGTTGGTGGAGGGTTAGTGCCCCTCCCAGTAAAACAGATAACTCAAAGTCAAGTGGCCACCCCTTGCAGGATTATGGCATCTGGCGATAGATAAATAGATTGACCTTCTAACTTTTTCATGCACTCATTTACCATATACAGTACTGTAAATACATCACCTACCACACTTCTGCCCATCTTTATACTTACTCAAAATATATGTATGCTTCTCACCACCCTATTTAGCTCCGTTTTCTTTGTGACCATATCGTCCAATCATACTCTTGTCTACTCTCAATCGAGACTTCCCTACCCAGCATTTTTCACTAATCTCTGTGTTCCCAATGCTTTCCACAGAAGTTCCTTAACAGTTCCATTGTACCCATTTTACTCTAAAATTTACAAACCTATGCCTGAGCATTGTCTCATTCTAATGTTTGTATGAACTCCGGTACACTTTCATGCACTCCTGTGGTCTCCCCACATTGTTCTTTTATATCGATGCTTTCACAGCACTAGTCCATCTCAGTGGCACTGAGTGATGGCTAACTTCTAGCAGTTATACCTCAAATGGGGCAAAGCAGGACTGACTTTTTATTATGGTATTTCTTAACTTAATATATCTGAATGGTTGTTTATTGTTTAAAACAAACCATTGAGATAAAGCATGCAGCCTGCCTCCTGTGTGGCTGTGAATGGTGCCCACAGTTGGTGCAGTCACAGTTAAGTACAGGTACTGATTTACCTATTTATTGATGGATTTATTTACTTTTTTGTGTGTCTTATTTAGTTATGTATTTTTTACCTTGTCAGTGAGCGGTGTCCGAGGCTGGTGCGGCTGCGCCTCAGTCCTGATGCCCGCACACTGGTGGTTTACGACACACACGTCCATGAGCCGCCACCACGCATCAACACTGACAAGGTTAGACACAGTGCCCTCTTGTTTACCCTTCACTACACACACACACTGCAGTCATATTTTTGGCATGACTCATCTGAACATGAACCCAGTGGACTGCAGACTGATTTCCCTCCCGCAGTCCAGAGTCCTCCTGTAGAGGGATGAGAAGTAAGTTGTGGGATGTTTGTGTAACCAGGTAGCCGAGCCCTTCGGTTATATCAGTGCCACCACATGAAGGTATCCCTCTCCAGTATCACGCATCTCACAGTGGCTACAGTAAGCAGTACTGTAATGAGTAAACCCTTCATAAGTTGAACTATATAGTGCTCTAGGGTAGTTTGGCTTACTGAATTTTTTGACTGACCAGAAATGATTGCAAAAAAAACTGTTACCCCCATAAATTCAAATTATATGTGATTACTTGTTTAGTAACACTAAACTAAAGAAGCATTTATAAAGCAATAAAAATACACAATAAAAACAATTCAGTGCATGTCATAGGCTAGGCTAGGATAGGAGGTTGCAGGTTGCATAGGTGGAGGGGTGCAACAGTCACTAAATTATGTAAAGTTTGCAATTATTAATTCCCTTTACAATCAGTTAAATGTAACACTTGGAATATAAGAAACTGAAATGTAGCACTTGGAATATAATAAACTAAAATATAGCACTTGGAATAAAAGAAACCAAAATGTAACCCATTGCATAAACACTAAGTCACATCTTAGTCAGAGTTTGACTTATCGTAAATTATGCCTTCTGCAGGGTCGACTTATCGAGATTTTACTGTATATGGCCAGGTGATGATGATGATGGTGATGAACTGCAGTGGTTGTTGCATGTGGTGAAAGTGGATAAAATACAATCAGGTTACACCAAGAGTCATATAAAGTTGATGAAGAGGGGAGTGAAGGTGCCACTGTTTGTAGATATTGATGAGGTAGTCACTCTCAGGAGCCCAGCATACTCTGTCCTTGAGTGGGAAAAATAGGTTGGGGTGGTGATGGTGGTGATAATGATGATGAGGATGATGACGCCAACTGCTTGTCACATGGATATATAAAATGGGTTGATGATGATGATGATGATTTACCACTTGGATATACAGTATTATTTTTCCCCCAGGCTCAGTCACCTCAAGGTCTGTCCAGCCAGGGGTTATCCCCTCAGAGGTTGTCACCACAGAGCCTGTCCCCCCAGGCCCTGGCAGCTCACAGCCTGACATCATGTCCAGTGCCCATGCCAGTCCTCCCGCCCCCTGGCCTGGTGCCTCTGTCTCAGTTCCGCCAGACGTCCCCGACTCTCGCCCTGCCTGCCAGCTCGTCCCCCCTGTCCACCCCCTCACCCCTGCAGAGCCATGAGAAGATCACGGTCAAGTTGAAAAAGTCACAGTTCTCGCCCAACGAAATGGTGGTGGTGGGCAGCGCTAGGGATGCACAGGAGCAGCTGGAACTCAGGTGAGGCACAGAGCAGATGTCACAAAAGTATAAGTTGGTGAGGAAGTGGTCAGAGGAGAGGTGGGCTGGCCCGAGAAAAAAAATTTGTTCTTACGGAAGTGATAGGATAGCCTTGTGACAAAATTTTTTGTTGTGTTACTCTTGTAATTTGAATGTACTGCATATTGAATTTTAAAAAAAAATCATGTTTTTCTCTCTCTGCTCTCTGGGCCCTACTTCAGCCCATCCATAGGTGGGGAAGAGGGGCTGGGATGATGATGATATTTTTTTCTCCCAGGAACTCCCCTGAGAAACCCCTCACCCCATCCTACCTTAGTCCTGTCACCATTGAGAAGATCACCAAGCCGCTGCCACCAAAGTTCACTGAAAATTTTGCCACTCCAAAGGCTCGTAAACCAACAGTCAAATCCACGGAGAAGGTCACCATCACCCCGGTCAAGGCATCCAGCAAACTCCTGGCCGAGAAGATGGTGGCACGACCCCCAGACAAGGTTACCATTAAACCCATTGAGAAGACCATAGCCAAACCTTTGGAGCGGCCAGTGGCTAAAGGGGAGAAGAGTTTGGCGAGGCAGTCTAAAGTCCTGACTCGGCCTCCTCCTCGAAGCAACGAGAAGGCGGCAGCAAAGAATGGCACAGCTGTCAGCACAGCATACACTAATGGGGTGAGTGGCAGGGCTGGATTGTACATGTAGTACAGAATTTAAATGTTACATTTGGAAATTGTTTTTTGCTATTTTTATGGCAGGTGATGATTGATACTGATAATTGTTTGAATTAACCACCTGTAGGCCTGGAAATGCCATACATGGGAACTCCATTGGTCATTTTGATAGAGCATATGCCTAGCAATCCTTCTGACCTGGGTTCAGTCAAATCCAGGGAGAGATATTTAAGGGTTATGTAAGTTTTGTTGCAGTAAAAGGTAAACATGTGACAGCAGCATAAAGAAAGATGTGCTTATTACAATATTTCATCTTTATCATCTGTTTTCTTTGATGTACCGTGTATCTTTGGAAATTAATTCTTCTTTACCATATTGGTTCAGAATTCATCACAGACCAATGGACTGCGGATGGTGAATGGGAGCAAGAAGTTGGCCAAGAAAAAGAAGGCTAAGCAGTCAGAGCAGTCCTTTGACCTCACCTCACTGGCTCCTCTTGACACAGGTAGGGTTGACTGGGAGTGAAACTGTGACTGTTCTTTGTAATACTGTTGGATCAATTTAAGATATATTGTAACTTCTTGAATATAATCCCTCTTGGTTATTGGATCCCCCCCCCCCTTGTGTCTGGATCTTAACCACTCCATCTGCTCGTGGGAAAAAGAGGATGATGATTTTGGTTTTATTTTAGTTATTATCCTTTTTGTCTTCAGAGCTTGGGGTAACAGAGAAGCAGCAGCTCGCTCATGGTGTGCTGCTGCGGCTGCTCCGCGTCACCAGTCAGCTGCCGATGATTGAGTTCTCCCACGCCCTGGACACCCTTGAGACCCTCACCGATGCATACAAGCTGGAGCAGCGGGTCAACCTCACCATTCTGCATGACCAGGAGGAAAGTGAGTGCCCCCTTTGTTCTTGTTGCTGCCATGATGAAGAGAACAGGGTGGCACAGGTGATTTATTTTTGGCTACCCATTCTGGGATTAAAGTGTCTGTCTATAGATAGGTGAACAGATAGTCTTAATTAGCTAAGGAAAATCATAGCAGTTTGTTGGTTAAAATCTGTCTCAGGTTACCTTTACCTGCAGGAAACTCTAAATTCTATATAGTATTTAGGCCAACACCAGACAGTTTGGTTGAGGATATATAAAAGTGAGCTGTCAAAGGATTAAATAATTTTCCTGTTGTGTGTGGTGAGTGACAACCTTTTATGTCCTACAGAGTGTGACAACCTGTACAGTGGGGACTCCTATGAACTGATTGACCTGGAGGCAGAGGAATATTATGACGATTATGACCCGACCCCTGACCACCGACTGGCCATAACACAAGTGGATGGTCCAGCAGATGACGCCATGGACACGCACTCCTGGTCAGAGGATGGTGTTCATTTACAGGCAGGGGACAGTGAGGATAGTGTGTGCATATCAGACTACACAGACACACTGCCTGATGAAAACAGTCACTTCAGTAGCCACCCACAAGCGGGGGATAGCGTTCCCATATCAGATAACACATATACACCGCCACTTGAACACGGTCACACAGGGGGACACAGTTCATCACAGGAATACAGTCTACCACACACGCCAAAGAAACGCGCATGTCTCCAGAAACGCTCACTACCTAATGATTTGAGGGTTGGGGAAGGGGAGGGCGATGGGGATGGTGGTGGGTGCCTTATCCTGACCCACCATCAGTCTCGGGGTAACAAAGTGGCCAGAAGTTCATTGTAAGTTGTAAGTATCAGAGTGGATTATTTTTGTACTTTCAAACTCTGCTATGCAACTTGAATAATGGTAATTTTTTTATATATATACCAGTATATATGTATATAAATATGCAAGTTTGTAGGTTAGTAAGTTTGTTAAATATAGCATGATTGCCATGAAGTGTAGCTTAGCAACTATTTTAATTGATTATTATATAAAACTGAATTCTTTTTGGAATTCATGATAATTTTTCAGTGGCTTTGAAAATCCTTGTCTGTTTACTGACAAGGTATGTTTTTAATGTTTGTAATTAAAGAATTTTCCAGTTCATAACATGCTGGACAGCTGTGAAGAGACATACCTGTATATAAAGCACAGTCTTCCTTCCCTGTCCCCATCATATACCATAACGAGGGCCGGTGTTCACTGCCATATCTTCGGCTCTGATTTATTATTCATATCACATTGTAGCTCTCAGATACTTATGACTTGGCAGGATAAAAATCATCTGGTGTTAGTTGGAGTAGGATACCATACTAGAGTTGTTCTGACCATGAAGGCAGTATAATCCTCATATATTTTTTCCATTTAAATATTGATAGGGTTTGGTGAGTGAGTGAGTGAGTGCCTGACCTGTTTCACTGGACATGTTTTTGATAGTTCTTCATCTACCATGGTTTCTCTTTCCTTGATTTCAAGACCCGACCTCACCCCATCCTCAGCTGAGAAAAAGAGGTCTGGATGATGATGATATTAATAATGATGGTGATATAGTTTAAACATATGACAAACATGAGAATAGTAATATACAACTGGAAGAAATAGACTGGTGAGGAAGTAATTGTAGGGGAGCCTTGAAAAAAAAATGAATATAACCTATTGGGTATCATTCAGTTGCAAAGTAGCCTTGAACATTGCAAAATATTGAAAGAGTTGTAGTACCATGAATAATAATATAGAATGTTTAGCAGTGTTTAGTAATACCTTGCAGTTTGGTACTATCCCATCTTATGACACATTTAATAGAGTTGTACCAGTTAATTTTTTAGTACAATACAGTAATTTGTGTAACTTGTCTTGTTTTGTGTGTCTATTTGGTAACGCTGGGAGAATGTGTCAGTGAGAGAGGACAGTGTTTGCTCATGTGTCTGTGTGTAAGGCTGGTCCATTTGCACAGGCAAGCCTTAGAAACAAATTGGTGTTCTCTCTTTGTATTTTCGGGGATATTGGAGACCTTTTTTTAATCTTCACTAAGTGATGATAAATTTTAAAAAGCTAGATATGCCATTTTCACTCTGGACTTTCCATTTTTATAGCTCAGTTTATAGCATATCCCACTTAAAGTAAATTTTCTTCACCTGAGGATGGCTGTTCTCAGACTGAATCAACATCTATCATTGACATGAATGTAAGATTATTTTGAAATAAGATATTTTATGGCATTGATTACTGGTACCATACGTAGTTTGTATTATGATGAGGTTACAAATCTGATGAAGACATTTTCATCATTGATATAGGGAGTTTAAGAAGAAACTCCTGCACTGTTCAGGAGTTATTCATTTGTTTCAAGGAATATCCAGAGTTATTTTAGCAGTGTAAAAGTTTTTTTTTAACAGGAAACTAGAGTTAGACTGAGAACAAGACGGAATAGTAGAAGACTGCAGGGCCATAATATTGCCATGTTTTGGCATTGAGCTGTGAGAGATGGACAGGAAAAAGACAAAATTCTTCCAAGCTAAGGAGAATGAACTGTAGTAGAGATCCTTTTTAAGTTAAATATAAATGTTTGTAGCAGCCGTGGCTCAGTGGGTTAGAGCGCTCCGCTCTGGCCGTAGGGTTGGAGGATCGAATCCACCCAAGGGTCATTGGTAGACATCAGGAAGGGCATCCGGTCATAAAATGCTACACGCTCCAGTCCAAAAAGGCCGACGCATGCAAGCATGTTGCAGCCTTCAAAAACGAAATGAAACGAAACGATAGCAAGAATGCGATAGATGATGATGACTTTTTTATATGTACCCTGCACCAATAGGTGCTGGAGAGGGACGCCTCCATGTAATTGCACTGATATAACTGTGTTGCTTTACTGCCTAGTTATACAGATGTCCCTCACCTCCCTCCCTATCCCCTGAAAGGATGATGGTGAAATGTAGGAGGAGGGCAACTTCAGCCTGTAGTCCACTGGGCTGTCATTTTAGATGAACCTGGGGAATCAGCTACACATACTGCAAACACCACCATGTAAAGTGAAGATGGCTAATTAAAGTGAAGTATTCTTGTGATTTTGGTGATGAAATTTTTATCTGTATATTTGGTTTGTTGCTTCAGAAATTGTATTGACGAGTAGAATGTGCTTAAGTAGTTTACAGATATAGGAGTAGACTGTGCTTAAGTAGTGTACAGATATAGGAGTAGACTGTGCAAAAGTAGTGTACAAATATAGGGAAATGAAGAAAGATGATGATAAATTTTGGTGTAGAAGAAAGGTGATGTATTTTATTTGAGTTTTAGTGTAGAGGGAATGAGGTTTAGTTCAGTTTGGGTGTAGATGGAGAGAGAGAGCGAATAAGTTCAGTGTTGATGTCAATGGAAAGTGAGTTGAATCAGTTTTTGTGTTTAGAAAGATGTTTAGTTCAGTTTTGATGGTCTCTTATGGTTAGATCTATAACTTGAGTCACAGCTTTCATTATGATGTGAGTTGTGGAGTCAGTTTTCATCTGATGGAACTGTGCTACTCTTAAATTGAATACCAAGCTGTGACATCATGAAATTTGGTGAACTTTATGAGGTATGAATGAGTCTTCTTGGTGCTCGTTCGATGCTCATTAGCTTTCGTACTGTTTGCTGTATTGTTTCTACTCTGACTTGGCCTGAAATTGCAATCTTTTCATCTTGAATGCTGTGTTGTAATGAGATTAATGCGAGAATATGGTGCAAGTCATGAAGCATTGCTTTTTAATAAATTTAAAGCTATAGTATTGTCTTTTTCAGCTACTGAGCTGTTGGAAACTAGCTGCAGTGGATGAGAATCGGCCAGGTTAGAGTAAAAGGAGTATAGATTGGCTCTTAAAGTTTTCGGTGACTTGAAGATGACCGGATACGTCATGTTGTATGCAGATACGATTAGAGCACTTATCTTTTGCTGTAATTTTTGGGTGCTTGGTTGTGTGTTAATCTTACTTTACAGAGAAAGATTGTTCTTGTGTTTGTTCAGTGCAGCAACCCAGACAGGAGTGCAGCTTAATTTGATTTAGTCCATCATTATGTGTGTGTTGCTGTACTTTATGAATGAGAGAGAAATTTGCATACTTAACTGTTTTTAACTTGTACTCTTGTGCTTTAGAGCCATATAAATATGAAGCAGGTTGTTTTTATACGTAGCCTAAGATACTTCGTGTTGTTACAGTTTTTTGTTTTCCATTCGCAGGCCAGATTGATTATCCTTCTAGAGTTACATCCTTAATTTGCAACTCAAACTAATGCCTTCTCAAGTTTCTGATGTATTGTCCATTTGCAGTATTTTTTAGCTTTGTCAAGTTGCTGATGTGTTGTTTATTTGAAGTACTTTTTAGTTTGTATTTTTAAACTTGGGGTACAGTTAATGCCTTTACTAGTGTTATTATGTATTTATCATTTTTTATGGCCCTGCTAACATTGCTGTGGAATTTGTCTAGTGATATTGATGGAAAAGTGCCTGAATACAGTGATGTAAGAGATTGGTGGAAGCAGTCTCTGTAGATGTTAAGTTGTGTGGAGATGGTGTGGGTGAAGACCGAGGCCAGTATTCTAGTACGGTCAGGAAGTGTAGTACAGTAATACCTCATCCTTACTGGTTTATTTTTTTTTTTATTCTCCTCCTCTAATATATTCTTGAATGTTATTAATGCAATCTATGTCAATATTGAAAGGATATGAGGAGCAAAAATGAGAATATTAATAGGTAGTTTGGAAATAAATCACTAAGGAAGAGGTTCTAGTGAGCCTCCTTTCCTGATGAGAATATGTTCTTGAGTGCATTAGTGTGTACATATCCACAGATATCTTACAGTGTTGGCATAGCTGGCAATTTTAGGGATATAGAGCAGTTTATCTTTGCTTTGTAGGTTCAAGAGATTTGGAATGATATAAGTGTTATTGCAGAAGGGAATGTTCGTAAAAAAAATTCTACCATTGTGATTAAAAGTTTGCCGACTCTTCCCTGCTGGCCCTGGAAGTGCAAGGAGCTATGTGAAATGTTTTTGTGATAGCTGTTTGAAGCATTGAACATAATAGCATGAGAAGGAAGGACACTCTGATGTGAAGGAGGAGTGAGTAGGAAGGACTTACTCTGATGTTCAGGGAGGAATGAGAAAAATGGAAGTTAAAATACAGTGCTGGTGGGGAACTGTTGCCAATCTTTTGCTTGCAATATGACCTTGAGAATTTATCTGCATATATCATTTCTATGGTCTAGTCTAGTGCATGAATAAGAGTTGCATTAGGATTGGCCAGGTGCTTTAGTGTAGAAACAAAATGACCAATATGTCTTTTATAAAAGATAATGTGTTGCAGAGGCTGGGTAGCTTCCTTCATATAAAACAGCCTCTCTAAGACACAGATTGGTCCCTCTTTTAAAGCCTTTGAGACCAGTGATGTCTTTTTTTTCTTTTTCTTTTTCTTCCTCTTCTTTTTCTTCTTCATCCTCCACCTCTTCATCATCTTTTTCATCTTTTTAAGTTTTCCATTTCTTTACAGTTTTATTGGGCTTGGGGTAGACTCTGTGATCTGGAGGGTTTATATAACTGGTAAAGTCCTCTAGTCCGAGAGGCCTTTCCCAGGTTTAACAAAATTGTGTGACAGTGGCAAGACTAAACCCCAAAAGGACATCACCCGGTTTCAAGGGGTTCAGACAGCCTTACTATGGACACAGGTTGGTACTGTCCTACTCCCTTGTCATCATATCAACCCCTCACTGCCATTGCTAGTATACTTAACCACTATGAATATGGAAAGGTAGCTGCCACCCAGCAAAGTTTTGGTCTGGGGGGCACTGTTCTTAGGCCTGCATTCTTAAGTGGATCAGGAGGTTTGGTAGTTCATCTTCCTCAGTGTTTTTTATATACATATGATTAATATTGTCAGTTGTAATATTGGTGCCAGCTGTATTCTGGACCATATCTCATCCCATCATTCGGTGGGAAAAACGTCCAGATGGTGATGATGATGGTGACGACCTTAGTGATATTAAAACAATTATATTAGTATCAAAACAGTATGAATACCCTACAAGAAAATGATAAGGTATAATAGTCCAAATAAGGCGCTAAGGGAGATATGGTATGAAGCCTCCTGTATCACCTAGAATAGAGCCATTAAACTTGTAATTTTGTGAAGTGTTGGAGAGCCAGAATGTGATGCTTGAAACTATTTTTGGAGAATTAGGTGTTAGATCAGGGACTTGTAGGTTTATATATTATTAACTCCTTGATTTAATATGCATAAGCTTTTCATTGATCTGATGGCTGTTCATCAAAATAACCCCACTCATTTTTTTTTTTTTAATAATATTTTTGCCATCTCCAGATGATTTTGTTCTTGTCAGGCAAAAACTGTTAGTGAAAGGGTAAATGAAGGCAGTATCAGATCCTTCCAGTTTGAAAATTCGATCCTACTGGTGAAGAAAATCATCTGAAGATAGCAAGAATAAAAATAAAAGTATATCATTGGATTGAGAGGGTTAATGCCTTGTACAGTGTGTAATTTTTGTAACATACCAAATATATATATATGACCCTTAAGTTAATACCAGTAATATTACAGAGTGTGCTATTTAATTATAGTCTAGCTTATACTGTATCATTAGACGTAGCCTGCATGTTGGGTCAGAAGGCAGGTTTATGCCAGGATAAGGAGAGAAGCATGAATGGTTTATTTTTGTGATTGGTGTTCATAGTGGCAGTGTGCATCGTAAATGTGTGACTGGATATAGGTGGTGTCTGTTGGTCTGGGGTTAGATTCACAATTTATGGATGTTGGGTTAGAAGGCAGGATTATGCCAGGATTAGGAAAGAAGTGTAAATGGTTTATTTTTGTCATGGGTGTTCGTAGCGGCAGTGCATCGTAAATGAGTGACTGAGTTAAGGCAGTGTCTGCTGGTCTAGGGTTGCATTCACAAATTTATGATCAGAGTAAGGAAAGGAGAGTGATTGAGTTTAGGTGATGTCTGCTAGAAGCCAAAGGGAAGTAAAGTGGAGCAACCCGAGACTTGAACAAAGGTGATATCCGTTGATCTGGGGTTGGATTCATGAACGTATGGTCAGTTGCCTGCCTTAACTCATATTTATTGTTGGTATAGTAAGGATAAGGAAAAGAAAGCACTGACTCTTCCCTTGTCTTGTGTTCTGCCTGCAAAAGCAAATCGGTTTGGGCAGGGAGTTATTCTTATATTTGTAAATCCCATGACTTTTAAGAGGAAGATGTGAACAGTTGGTGCTCGCTTAGCCTTGAATATGTGTAGGCAAAAAGCATATATAAGTGAAACGACTTTGACACATGTTTTTGGTTTATTATTGAGGGATTAATAGCACAAAAACACTAATTTCTGACATCAAGCAATTTTCTTTTAGTCTCATTTCATCTAAAACAAAACGAGACGAAAGCCAACTTTTGTGAAGTAAGGTGTTCATTTGTCAGTGACTTAATAATACAAAAATTAAGGCGAATGTTAGGACTGATTGTAGGTGGTGCCTCAGTTTATGAACACAAACATCATATTAGACCTCCCAGAAAGCAGATGAATCCAGTAAATGTGGTTGTGTGTGTGTGCCTGTATGTGTTCTGTTAACTGATTTTGATTATGCAACATTTCATTGTGTTGCTACTTGGCTGGCTACCAGAAAGGTCACTGAACTGCCAACTTTGTGATCTGGATGTGAGAGATGTTTAGAAGCACCATTATAAGCAATAGGGTGGTTAGGTCAGCTGAGTGCACGAGTTTTTGTAGGGATGTAGCACTAGTACACTGCTCAGGGCACAGCTGCTTCAAGTATTAGCAATTTGAATGATGGTTCAAAAATTGACTGATTTCCTGCTATAGGAATAGAAACAGAATATTTGATTTGTAATTTTGTACAAGAAGAAAAACCATACAGAATTAGAGTACTGTATATGGAAATACAGTAGTACTTGACATTATCTGGTATAATACTTACGAATTTCACCTTATCTGGTACAATACATATGAATTTCACTTCAGTTTGAGGATGTTCAGTACAGTGATATATCAAGTTAAGGCTTTAGTTTGGTGAGAAGAAGTGCATTGCTGTGACTGCAGTTCTTGGCCATAATCAATTTGTCATTATCCAAGCTGTGTATGTTTTCCAGCTGTATACGACCATTACTGCTAGCACTGTGGGTGTCAGTACTTGGACTCCCAAAAGACTAGCTTTATGATAATGCTGTACACAAGTTACAAATGATTTCTTACTATATTACTTAGGGATAAAAAAAAGAACTTATTTGGATGTTGCTGGAGGGCCTTTGAAATCCCATACAATTTTGCAAACATTCACCATAGTACTGTATTTCATGTCCAGTTTTGTGCTGCCCATCTTTTGTTCTGGAAGGTTGCTTTGTAGTATGTTTGAGTCCTCTCAGATGTGGTGTTGCATTTAATGGTTATGTTGGATGTATCAGAGGCACATGTTCAGTGATGTTGCCTATTTTTTTTCAGTGATGATAATAATAATGCACTTGTAAGGTGTTGTGATAATTATTCATATACATATAACCTACTTTTTTTTTTTTCCTGAAATTTGATTGTACATCAGTGCAGTACTGGGTATTTATTTATGTAGAGTATTGTAAAGGAAATATTATGCTGTATTGTAAATGAAATTTATACATATGTGAGGAAACTTTCACTATTTAGTGATCTGTGCATCAGTATAATCATCTGTGAAGACTGATGTAACAGTATTTAGGAAGGACACAACACACACTTACTATCTGTGTTATAAGTGTTGCAGGCTGTGGTGTGTGAGGCAGGGGAAAGATGGGATGAAATACAGTACAGATGGTTAACCCTCCGACTGATGATGTACAACAATCTTTTTAATGCCTGTACTAATGGAGCCAAAGCCTGTATAAATTAGTGGAATTTATAAATAATGCAGTACTAACCCCCCTAAACCCCCTGTAAATACCACAGTAGCCCTCAAGATTATCCTAGCCTACAAAAATGATAAATGACACAAAACATACATAGAAAATGTGAATAAACATTAAATCCTGTACAGTATTTGGACACATGCTGGTCAGGCTTGTTTATTTTTCCGGTGTGGTAATGACGAAGAGAAAATAATGACATCCTCCCGTATGTGGATAGTTACGTGATGTGGATACTGTAAATATGAATATTAGGAAGTTTGCAAGGGGTTTTTTAATGCCATATCGAATTCCTGTCTTTACAATTTTCCCCTAAGCTTTAAAAAAAGAAAAAAAAAGAGTACCAACAATGTAACAAAATACAGTATGTCACCTGATTGGGGGGGTTGAAATGAATAATTGAATGAAAGAAGTTATGCAGGCATAAACCAAAGCTCAGTTGTGAAAATGTGACAGGTGATGAGTGATGCTGTTTTGCACATGTCCTGATGCTAACTTTTTACTTTATTTGTTATTTATTTATTTTTTTAAATACAAAAGCTGTCTTTACTTGTACAGTCATTGCTTTTTATTATGACAGATGCATAAGACTTTCAGCTTGATATCTTTACCATAATACAGTCCAACAATTTTATTAGGAGGGATATGGGATGATTTGTTTAAGGCCACTCTATATGGGATTAAGGCATCTGGCAATAGATAAATATAGATTGAAATGTTGACAGGACTTGAGTGTAGCAGCCATTACAATATCAGTATTATCTTTGAAAATAAGCATAACATTATAAATTGCATGGCCAGTATTCTCTTCTGTTGACTGCACAAGAAAGACAGAACTTGTTTTCTTTTCCAGATGGTTCATTTCTGGCATTATGAAGTGTTCTGTAGATCCTAACTCAGTACAGCTGTCTTGAATTAGGCCTGATCTGTTGTGCCAGTGAAATCCGTGAGAGTTCTTTGTTAGCTGTCAGGCTCCTGTGCACAGACTTGGTTACATTGTTTAGTTTGTATTTGTTTTGTTTTTGAAAACTTGCATTCATCTCACAGATCATCCAAAGATTTATTATTTCCATATCACAAATGTTTGTTAATTTGTTAGGTTAGTTGTAATTCCCCACATGTGCTATTTAAATAAATATTTTGTATAGTCAAATGTTTTGTTGTTTTGTTTGCCATAGTACCTTTGAGTCCAGGGCATTGAAGTACCATACAGTACAGCTGTTGAATTTATGTCCACATCCTGCCTTAGTTTGGAAGAGGCTGGGTTGATGGTGATGAATTAGTTTATGTTGAGGGTCCCTTCTTGACTGATGACGGTTAGTAATTTCTTGTCGTGTAACCTTCTAACATTCATGATTGACCTTTACTCTTGAAATGTGATGTTTTTAAAACATGGGAACACTTTTTCAGTTTAATGTTGCCTCCTTCACATACGTTTACTCGGGTCAAAGAAACCCCTTGTTGTGAAAGGAATATTGAAAGCTTTGTCTAACCCCTTCATAAAAAGAAAAAAAAAATCACATGTAGTGGAGGTACAGTAGTGAAAACAAAAAATATCTGGTTTCCAGCACAGTACTTCTGGAATGGTTCTTAAACAACAGATGGCTGGTACACAAGTTAGATTCTATAATTTTGGTGTGGGAAGCAGCCCAGCCATAGAGTTGAAACCTGCCTCAAATAACTAATACATTATTCCTTAAACTTCTTGAGATTTTATTGGGTTACTTTCTTGTGATCTAATTCAACAGAGGGAAACTCTCCAGTCTAAAATGTTAGCATTATTTTCAGGTAACTACTAAAGAATGTCTTGAGCTTTCAGTATTTTACCTGCCCACAGCTATATGTTGTATATATGTCATTTTAGGGAAGCATCCTGGTCTTAACTCTCTGATGATTACAGAAATCTTAAGTGCCAAATGATTTAATTTAGCTAAGGAAAGTAACCCTGCCCTTAACCTTCTGCTGACAGAAATCTGACCTATTATGGTTTTATTTAGCATGAGAGTAGGCAGTTACAGACAAGAGGGGAGTTGAAACAGTGACAAAATAACGGGAATAGAAAAGATATCCATTATCAAGAAAGAAATGGAAAAACTATTAGCTGTAAATTCAAATATCTTCCCAAACACCAGAAATGTGATTGCCCTGGTCAGCCTAATGCCATTCCCTACTGGTAATGCTAATCCATATTTGCTGCATTATCAGGCTATGCAATTGCCCCATATGATTCATGTCAACCTTATAATGTCATAAGCAATGTCATTGCCGTCCTGGCCGTTTCATTTAAGTAGTGGTTTGTTTCACTCTGTAGTCTTGGTTTAGGCTACAGTTTCTCATGTCATTGTTTAATCTATGTCGCAAAAATATGAATTAAAAAAAAACTGTATTCTTCAAGTTTCATTAGGTGAAATTCTGAAGATAACGTAAAATCAATTTATTTAATATTCACTGAGTAAATGTGGCGATAATATGGACTTGGTGTTGCAAGTGTCGGCCGAATTCTTTAGTTTCCCATTAACGTTTTCTGTTTAGAGGCGCAGAAAAGCAACTGTTTTTGTTGCTTGTAGATGTAAATATGTCTCAAGTGCGCTGGGAAAGTGGTTGCTCTGAAAATTGTAGATTAAGTGAAGAATTTACATAATTCTGGATCCCTCATCATGCAGTCAACATCAGCGATCAAGGTTAGTATACTGATGATGTTGTTAACTCTGTGCAATCCTAAAGTATTCAGTATCATAGCTTTATGATTTCCACCAACTTGGCTGGTTGTTTGATGGCCATAAACCAACTAATATCAAAGTGAAGGAATTGAATAAGTCTCAGAATATTTCTAGATTGGCCCTGTGTACCCTAATGGTGCTGTAAGAAAAAAAAAAAAAAAGCTGTCAGTTGTCCATACAGTATGAATATTTCAGAAGAGTTGTGCATTGAACTCTCTCTCTCTCTGCTACAGTTTTGAAGTGTAAGGATTGTTTTCTTGGCAGTAGAACATCATGATATTAATCCTTCCTCCCATACCTTAATCTCTATCCCCATTTGTCAGCACCGCCACAAACAAACCTTCATTTATCTTCCCAGGACAAATAGAACCTGAACGCCTATCTCCCTAACCATGACAACACAACCCCTCCAGCCTCTCCTCTCCTCACGGAGATGCTTGCACATTAATGACCCTCCGTAAATTCTCTCTGTCTCTCTCTCTATCCTACCTTGAGAAGTCATACCCCCCCCTCGCGCCCACCTCCATTCTACGAACTTGCAGTAACATCGTAACTTCTCCCCTCTCCCCCACAAAAAAAAAAAAAAAAACTATGCCTTCAGCTTTTTTGTGTGTGATATACTGTATACACAACGGATCTATAAATTTTTTTGATGATTGTAGATGTGGTAATAGTTGTGAGGTGGAGTACTTTTCGATACCGGTGAACAATCTGTAGTTAGGTACGGCGTCATTACCATAGGGATTTTTATTTATTTGCTTATTTATATATTTATTCATTAACGCCTACCATAAGCAGGCCTTGCAGATGCGCGGTCGTCATGGTTATATTGTTTTTACTCCCCCACGCCCCTAGAAAATAATTACTGTATAGAAGTGTTTTGAGTTGGGGGAGACGGTGTTCTTCCGCGTAACAAAGTAGTGCGATCTATATTAGGTATTGCCATCTTCATCTTTTTTCTTTTTGTTTTTCTGATAAAATTACGGTACGTGTCCTTCAATTTTCCCATAATTTTTGGTCCTGATATTGTACCACGTTTTGCTTTTATTTATTTACCTGTAATTTTGTGAAGTTCTCTATGCGCGGATGAAGACAAATGCTTGAGGTAGTTATCAAATGGCGTGGGTACAGAAAACCGCAAAACATCTTCACATACTTTTTTGGGATGAGGAAGAACAGTGTAAAAAGAAAAGTCGAAACCGCGCATCAGTAGGGCCTCCTGAGTAAGGTAAGATCACGAAAACCAAACCCATAAGGCAATAAAGCCATAATTTAGGTGTTATTTTGTTGATTTGCCGATTCTTTGTCGCGGTTAGGTGAGTTAGCGTATCGGTGCCGTGCTATTTAAAGTATATTTTATTCCTGTCACATGTAGACAATTTTATTCAGATTAGGGGAGACCTTTCGTGGATTTAAAAAATGGAGTCCACCAGAGCGTTCAGTTCAGTGCTTAATTGTAATTATATTTAATTCTTACCAATTGACAATTTTATTAAACTTAGGAGATATTCCGAACTGGATGGGTTAGATACAGGCTAGCTTTCATTAACCCCTTCAGTAGTAGGGCTGAATAAAATAACTGAATAAGATCGTCTGGAGACTGCAAGATAATACACCATCGGAGTGAAGGGGCATTAATTGCATCCTCACACGTCATGCTAGTGCAACCCAAACCAAACAATCTAACCCAACTAAACCCAACACAACCTAAACAAACCTAACCCAACTCAGCCCCAGCCAAAACCAACCTAACCTAACCCAACACAGCCCCAGCC
>JAGKTI010000910.1:0-46182 GCA_018397915.1 Birgus latro
CTGCACACCTTCCACATCCATTCTATTACTATCTCTCCCCCATGCTTCAGCATTTCACCACACACTCCATCAATTCCTGGAGATTTCCCCATTTTAACTTTCTTCATTGCTTCCACCACTTCCATCCTGGTGATTTCTTCCTCTCTTCTCACAACCCTCCTTCTCCCTGCCATTCCCCAGCCACTTATACTTGCATTACTTTCATTCTCTATGTTCAACAGTTCATTAAAGTGTTCTCTCCATATGTTTACTTTTTCTCCCTTCTCCACTAGTAATCTACCATTTTTATCTTTCACACCCCCACTGACTTCGTTGGCACCCTGTCTAGCTCTCTTTACCTCCTTCCAGAACATTTTCTTACATTCCCTCCACTTTGCACTCAAATTCCTTCCAAACTCCTCATCCACTCTCTTCTTACTCTCTCTTACTAATCTTTTCACCTCTCTCCTCCTCACTACATATAACTCTCTTGTCTGTCTTTCAGCTTCTTCGTCGCCCCTGTTCCTCATCCACTCATTATATGCTTTCTTCTTTTGTGTCACAGCCTCTTTCACCTCTTCAGTCCCCCATGCTGTTCCCTGAACCCCCTTTCGTCTTCTCTTCACCCCACACACCACCTCACATGCTGCACAGATTTCTTATGTGAATACTTTGCACACACCCTCCACGTCCCCCATCTGCTCCAATCTATATTTACCCAACGCTTTTTCTAATGATGTCCGCAACAAGGAGAGGGCCTATAAAAAGTAACAGAGCCAACCCACCCCTGAATCACATCTTTTTTATGTTTCTGCCCGGAATTGTGCTAAGTCTGTTCTTCACATTGCTCAAAAAACTTTCATCCATGCTAATTGCTCTCAACTCTCCAACTTGAATTCTTTTCGCTCCTTCTGGCACCTTACCAAAAAACCTTTCTAACAACTTTACCTCATCCTTCCCTCCTCTTTTCTACACTGATGGCTCTGTAGCTATTTCTTCTACTGATAAAGCAGATCTCTTTGCTCAGACTTTCTTCTCCAATTCCACCTTAGATGATTCCAGTGCTGTTCCTCCATCACTTCCCCCCTCTGACTTCCTCATGGCTTTTCTGCCATGACTGGCCTCAATACTAACAAGGCATATGGGCCTGATGGAGTCCCTTCTGTTGTCCTCAAAAACTGTGCTTCTGTGCCTAGGAAAACTCTTTCCCCTTTGTCTATTAACATGTACCTTTCCTTCTTGCTGGAAGTTTACTCTCATTCAGCCAGTCCCAAAGAAGGGTGACCATTCCCAACCCTCTAACTATCGTCCAATTGCTTTAACATCCTGTGTCTCAAAAGTTTTCGAGTCAATTCTTAACAGAAAAATTTTAAAGCATCTTTCCTATCACAACCTTCTTCCTGATCGTCAGTATGGGTTCCGTCAGGGACGCTCCACTGGCGATCATCTCACCTACCTTTCTGACTCCTGGTCATCCTCCTTTGGGACTTTGGCGAAAGCTCTGCCATTGCACTTGACATGTCAAAGGCTTTTGATCGAGTTTGGCATAAATCATTTCCAAACTGCCCTCTTACGGTTTCTATCCTTCTATCTGTGCCTTCATCTCTAGCTGTTGTAGACGGCCATCATTTCTTCTCCTAGATCTACCAACAGTGGTGTTCCTCAGGGCTCTGTCCTATCACCAATTCTCTTCCTTTTATTCATCAATGACCTTCTACGCTGTACATCTAACCCTATCCACTCATACGCTGATGATTCCACCCTTCACCTTTCCATTCGGTTCCTGCAATGTCCATCTCAGCAGTTCCTTCAACAAACAAGGGATGAGGCTATGGTATACCTAATGTTTGACTTGGCTCATATCGCTGACTGGGGTAAAAGTAATCTGTTTTTAATGCATCAAAGACTCAGTTCTTACACCTATCAACCCGACAAAATCTTCCACAGGAGTACCCACTAATGTTTAATAATGTCCAGCTCGGTTATGCATCATCCTAGAACATGTATGGGGTTTCATTCACTAGGGATTTATCTTGGAAAGAACATATTACATCTCTTGTGAAATCTGCTTCCAAGAGATTAGGTGTGCTACGCCGATTTCGAACCTTCTTTACCCCAGCACAGTTGGTGACTTTATACACGGGTTTTATTCGCCCCTGTGTGGAGAACAACTCTCATGTGTGGAGAAGCTCCCCACATACAGCTCTTCCCAATAGGGTGGAGTCAAAGGCTTATCGTGTCATTAACTCTCCTCCTCTTACTGGCTCCCTTAAACCTCTGACTCTTCACCACACTGCTGCATCTTTATCTCTTTTCTATCGCTACTTCAACAACCACTGTTCCTATGAACTGTCTGCTTGCATCCCTCCACCTCTACGACAGGCATGTAGCACCCATCTAGCAACAAACTCTCATCCCTTTTCTGTCCAACTCTCTAATGCAAGAGTTAACAATTACTCCCAGTCCTTCATTTATGCAACAGGTTAACTCTGGACCTGTGTTCCTCTGTCTGTATTTCCTACTTCCTATGATCTCCAGTCTTTCAAACGCAGTGTGTCCCGGCATCTCGAAATGAACGGATCTTGAATTTGGCTCTATTTCATATTGTTTTTGTTCTTTCTTGGGAGAAACAGTTTGTGGGCCCATGGCCTTTGATTCCTTCTTCCTTGAAAAAAAAAAAAAAACTAATATAATCTAACATCCAATAACTAACCAGTGTGAGGTAAGGGTGTTGCAAGTAGAACATATTCTGCTCCTCCAGCTGTAGCCGCTTTGTTGTGCCATGAACCGTAGCTTCATCCACCCTTGGTACTATCCGGTCCTTTCTGTGAGCATAAAATTTTCATTAAACACTAGCAGCCAGGTGACATCCTATTTAGTTTCATATTAATCAACTTGGGAAATGATATTAAGAAGCTTTGTGATGTTGATGTGGATGTGACTGACAGCGTAGAAATACTATGAGATGGTTCAGCCAAGTGGAGAGGCTGGTGATTGAGAGACTGACTAAGGAGAATATGTGAGTGTTGTTGTTGTTGTTGTTTTTAATGCAAAGAAGAAGGAACCAAAGGCCGTGGACCTGCAAACTGTTCCTTCCAAGAACAAACAAAAACAATGCAAAAAGACAGCCAAATTCAAGATCCATTGTTCATTTTGAGATGCCTGGACACACTGCGTTTGAAGGACTGGCGATTATAGGAAGTAGGAAATACAGACAGAAGAAGGCAGTTCCAGAGTTGACCAGTTGCATAAATGAAGGACTGGGAATAACGGTTAACTCTTGCATTAAAGAGTTGGACAGAAAAGGGATGAGAGGTTGTTGCTAGACGGGTGCTACATGCCTGTCATAGAGGTGGAGGGATGCAAGCAGACAGTTCAGAGGAACAGTAGCCATTGAAGTGGCGATAGAAAAGAGATCGAAGAGACAGAGGTTGAAGGGAGCTAGTAAGAGGAGGAGAGTTAATGAGACGAAAAGCCTTTGACTCCACCCTATTGAGAAGGGCTGCATGTGGGGAGCTTCCCCACACATGAGAGTTGTACTCTAAACAGGGGCGAATAAAACCCGTGTACAAAGTCAACAACTGTCCAGGGGTAAAGAAGGTTCGGAGTCAGCTTAGCACACCTAATCTCTTGGAAGCAGATTTCACAAGAGATGTAATATGTTCCTTCCAAGATAAATCCCTAGTGAATGAAACCCCAAGCATGTTCAAGGATGATGCAGGAGCGAGCTGTACATTATTAAACATCAGTGGGTACTCCTGTGGAAGATTCTGGCGGGTTGATATGTGTAAGAACTGAGTCTTTGATGCATTAAAAACAACAAGATTATTATTACCCCAGTCAAAGATACGAGCCAAGTCAGACATTAGGTGTGCCATAGCCTCATCCCTTGTTTGCTGAAGTAGCTGCTGAGACGGACGTTTCGAGAACCGAAACGAAAGATGAAAGGTGGAATCATCAGCGTATGAGTGGATAGGGTTAGAGGTACAGCTTAGAGGGTCATTGATGAATAAAAGGAAGAGAGTTGGTGATAGGACAGAACCTTGAGGAACGCCACTGTTAATAGATCCAGGAGAAGAGCGATGGCCGTCTACAACTGCAGCTATAGAACGACCAGAAAGGAAGCTAGATATGAAGGCACAGATAGAAGGATAGAAACTGTAAGAGGACAGTTTAGAAATTAAAGATTTATGCCAGACTCGATCGAAAGCCTTTGAGATGTCAAGTGCAATGGCAAAGCTTTCGCCAAAGTCCCGAAAGGAGGATGATCAGGAGTCCAAAAGGTAGGTGAGAAGATCGCCAGTGGAGCGTCCCTGACGGAACCCATACTGACAATCAGAAAGAATGTTGTGACAGGAAAGATGCTTTAAAATTTTTCTGTTAAGAATAGACTCAAACACTTTTGAAACACAGGAGGAGATCAGAAGCGGGAGGCCAAGAATGATGTGGAGGAATGGCGTGGAGATATATGAGGGATGGGGGTGTGAGTTTGAGGGAAAGCAACCAAATGGTAAAGGATAGAGCTATGCGAAGATGATTTGTTTGAGGCTATCCCTTACAGGATTAAAGAAATGGCAACGGATAGATAGATAGACAAACAGACAGATAGGAAAGAGTTCTTGTATTGAGGTGTTTGGTGTTTTTGTGGCCCAAGGTTCATCTGAAATATGAACCCACTGGATACAGGCTGAAACTGCCTCTCTGCATCCTGCTTCTGCAGGACATGGAGGGAGCTGTGCGATACTTGTACGACCAGTCTGTGGAGCCACCCAGTTACAGTACACTACGATGAAACAGTCAATATTTACTTTACAGGCTGCTCTTTTGTTGGTTTTCTCTTTTTCACCAGCTTGTTTTTGTCCTGTGTGAGTTTATTTGATGTAGTAAGTTGTCAAATCATGTTTTTAGACATTACTTTAGCCTCATCTAACTAAACCAAAAGAGATTATATATCTATCTATCAACTGCCAAATGGCCTAATCCTGTAAAGGATGGCCACAAACAAACTGCCTCCATGATGTCCTGTCCCCTGCCTTTCCACTGCCCTCCCTCCAGCTCACACCCTCTCTCTCATATACCGGTATGGTACATCTCCACTCCATCCCTCCATCTCATCCTTGGCCTCCCCCTCCTTCTCCCCCTCTCCACCTCACTCATATGCACTGTCCTCATTAGTCTCTCACTCCCCAACCTCTCCACATGGCCAAAGCACCTCAACGTATTTCTACTCACGCTTTCTATAACATCGCATCAACACCACAACGCTCCTTCATTTCCTCATTTGTCAGTCTATCTCTCCATGTAACTCCACAAGTTCCTCTCAAGTAACTAATTTCCACTGCTCTCACTCTTGACTTGTATCCTTCCAATAAGGTCTAAGCTTCACTTCCATACGTTAGAGTTGGTAGCACAATAATTTCAAGTAGCGACTTTTTTACCTCCATGCTCACTTCCCTGTTTCTTATCTCTGCTTTCAAAGAACCAGCAATCTTTCTTCCTTGCTGTACCCTCTCAAGCACTTCATCCTCCAAATTTCTATCCTTACTCATCACACTACCCAGGTATTTAAATGCACCCACATTTTCCATTTCCTCATCATCTGGCCTCACTGTACATTCAGTGACTTCATTCCTCTCAAAGACCATAACTTTACTCATCCCTACAATCACCTTTAGATTCCATTTCTTACACACTCTCCCAAACTCATTCACCAAGCCTAGCAGTTCCCCTTCGTCTTCATTTAACAACGCAGTATCATTTGTGAACAACAATACTGGAAGTTTCCAAACGCTGCCCTCTCTCATTAGGGCCACTCCAACATCCACTGGTCTACCTTGTATCTCTTTTAAACCCCATCCATTTACAGACTGAGCAACCATGGAGACACGACACATCCCTGTTTCAATCCCAAATGCAGACAGAAAAATTAACTCAGTTCACTATCCACACATACTGCAGCCTAAGCACCCTCGTACATACTCTTCACGGCATTCACAACTTCCCATTTACTCCATATACTCATAATATTTTCCACATTTCTTGTCTATCCACTCTGTCATATGCCTTCTCCAAATCCATGAAGGCTACACAAAACTTCTTTCCCTTCTCTAGAAACTTTTCCACTAAAGACCTAAGAATGAATATCTGATCTATACAACCTATTCCCTTCCTAAAACCTCCCTGTTCTTCTCCAACTAATTCCTCCGTTATTTCCCTCTCTCAATAAGTATCCTACCATATACTTTGCCTATTACACCCAGAAGACCAAAGCTCCTAGGATTACCACACACTTCTTTTTCCCCTTTTCCATAGAAACAGGGGAAAAATTATACCTGACTTCCAATCCTTCAGGCCTCTACCTTCCTCCCAGGATAATCTGCACATCTTCCATATCCACTCCACTACCGTACTATCTCTCCCCCATGCTTCAGTGTTTAACTACACACTCCATCAATTCCTGGGCCTTTCCCTAGTTTGACTTTCTTCAATGCGTGCACCACTCCCATCCTACTGATCTCTCCCTCCCTTCTCACCACCCTAATTCTCCCAGCCATTCCCCAGTCACTTATACTCACATTACTTTCATTGTCTATGTTTAACAGTTCTTTGAAATGTTCTCTCCATCTGCTCACTTTTTCTCTCTTCTCCATAATCAATCTAACATTTTTATCTTTCACTCCCCTACAAATTTCTTTACCTCCCTGTGTAATTCTTTACCTCCATCCAAAACATTTTTTTACATTCCCTCCACTTTACACTCAAATTCCTTCCAAATCCCTCATCCACTCTCTCCTTACTCTCGTTCACTAATCTCTTCACCTCTCTCTTCCTCTCTACATATACAGGCATACCCCGGTTTAACAATGTAATTGGTTAAGTAAAAACACGCTGCTAGGTGGGGTATTGTATCTCAGGGTAGATTTGACGTGTAAAGTATTGGGATGCATTTTTGAGCCTTGGGTTTCCCCCGCAACCAAGTCCTAAACCCACCAAAATGGGTCCAAAAAAAAGTTTAAAGCCAATCTAAATGGCCTAACAGCTTTAAACAAAGCTAACCTAAGCCTAAAACCAGTGCCCGTCTCGCTTGCACCCAGTCAAGATCACTGGAGAATGTGCTCTCTGACTTGTATTCAAACTCGGTAGAGAAGAAGCAGCAGCAGCACTGTATACAATCCCACCATCAGACAGTCCAGGGACAATTAAATAAACATCAGTTATGAATAATAACATATGAATGACCCAGAATCGTACAAGGTTCGAACTGTTGTGATGGAGAATCGATAATGTTTGATGGGGAATTCTCTTGATGCGGAATGCGATCGAAAATGCGATTGGGATAGCCTTTTCAATGGCCCCTCTTTATGATGATGTTGTTACTGTTCAGGTCGCTAAGCTCCTTTTTTTTTCTTCTCTTTAATTCTCCAACATTTATTTAGAAGGGCCTTTGTATTTTCAAAGCATTTTCCCTTGAACAACCCAAATGTCTATCTATCTATGTAACTATTGCCAGATGCCGTAATCTCGTAAGAGGTGGCCACAAACAAACAGCTTCCATGTCGCCCTGTCCCCCGCCATTTCACTGCCCTGCTCCCAGCTCACACCCTTCTCATTCATATACCTCTCCACTCCATCCCTCCACCTTATCCTTGGCCTCCCCTTTCCTCTCCCTCCCCCCTTCTCACTCACATACACTCTCCTTGTCAGTCTCTTGCTCTCCATCCTCTCCACATGGCCAAACCATTTCAATATGTTTCTCCTAATTCTTCCTATCACATCCACATTCACACCACAACACTCCTTCACTTCCTCATATAGTGTAGCAGTATTCTGTTTTTACTGTAGCTCTACACTGAGTGGCAAGCCAAATGACTTCCCGTAAACCAGGAAATCACTTACAACACTGGGTGGTAACCTTATAACTAACCAACATGTGTTCCCTATGTGAAAACAAGTGGGTTGGCAGAGGGTTAGTGCTCCTCCCCGGAAAACTATCTATCTATCTATTGCCAGACACCTCAGTCCCATAAGGCGTAGCCACAAACAAATAGCCTCCATGCCACCCTGTCCTCCGCCGTTTCACTGCCCTGCTCCCAGCTCACACCCCCCTCTCACATATACTTCTCCACTCCATCCCTCCATGTCATCCTTGGCCTCCCCCTCCCTCTACCCTCCTCCACCTCACTCACATACACTCTTCTCCTCGGTCTCCCTCTCCATCCTCTCCAAATGGCCAAACCACCTCAATGTGTTTCTCCTAACGCGTCCTATCACATCCACATCCACACCACAGCACTCCTTCACTTCCTCATTTATCAGTCTCTCTTTCCATGTGACTCCACATGCTCCTCTCAAATAACACATTCCCACTGCTCTCACTCTTGACTTGTGTCCCTCTAATAAGGTCCAAGCTTCACTTCCATACGTTACAGTTGGTATCACAACGCTGTCATGCAGTAACTTTTTCACTTCCATGCTCACTTCCCTGTTTCTTATCACTGCTTTCAAAGAAACAGCAACTTTTCTTCCATGTTGTACCCTTTCAAGCATTTCACCCTCTAAACTTCCATCCTTACTCATCACACTACCCAAGTACTTGAATGCACTCACATTTTCCATTTCCTCCTCATCCAACCTCACTGTACATTCACCGACTTCATTTCTCTCAGTGACCATAACTTTACTCTTCCCTACATTCACCTTTAGATTCCGTTTCTCACACACTCTCCCAAACTCAACCACCAAGCTTTTCAGCTACCCTTCGTCTCCACTTAACAACACAGTATCATCTGCAAATAACAGTACAGGAAGTTTCCAAACATTGCTCTCTCTCATTAGGGCCATTCCAACATTCACTGCAAGATATTCACAGAAGAAATCTGTGCAGCATGTGAGGTGGTGTGTGGGGTGAAGAGAAGATGAAAGGGGGTTCAGGGAACAGCATGGTGGACTGAAGAGGTGAGAGAGGCTTTGGCACAAAAGAAGAAAGCATATAATGAGTGGATGAGGAACAGGGGCGTCGATGAAGCTGAGAGACGGACGAGAGAGTTATATGTAGAGAGGAGGAGAGAGGTGAAAAGATTAGTAGGAGAGAGTAAGAAGAGAGTGGATGAGGAATTTGGAAGGAATTTGAGTGTAAAGTGGAGGGAATGTAAGAAAATGTTCCGGAAGGAGGTAAAGAGAGCTAGACAGGATGCCAACGAAGTCAGTGGGGGTGTGAAAGATAAAAATGGTAGATTACTAGTGGAAAAGGGAGAAAAAGTAAACAGATGGAGAGAACACTTTAATGAAATGTTGAAAATAGAGAATGAAAGTAATGCAAGTATAAGTGGCTGAGGAATGGCGGGGAGAAGGAGGGTTGTGAGAAGAGAGAAAGAAGTCAGTAGGATGGAAGTGGTGGAAGCAATGAAGAAAGTTAAAATGGGGAAAGCCCTAGGAAATGATGGAGTGTGTGGTGAAATGCTGAAGCATGGGGGAGAGATAGTAATAGAATGGATGTGGAAGGTGCGCAGATTGGTGTGGGAGGAGGGTAGAGTCCCAGAGAACTGGAAGTTAGGTATAATTATTCCTCTGTACAAAGGAAATGGGGAAAAAGCAGTGTGTGTGGTAATCATAGGGGCATTTGCCTTCTCAGTGTAATAGGAAAAGTATATGGTACAATACTTATTGACAGAGTTAGGGAAATAACAGAGGAATTAGTTGGAGAAGAACAGGGAGGTTTTAGGAAGGGAAGAGGTTGTGTAGACCAGATATTCATTCTTAGATCCTTAGTGGAAAAGTTTCTAGAGAAGGGAAAGAAGTTGTATGCAGCCTTCATGGATCTGGAGAAAGCATATGACAGGGTGGATAGACAAGGATTGTGGAAAGTATTAAGAATATATAGAGTGGATGGGAAGTTGTTGAAGGCAGTGAAGAGTATGTATGAGGGTGCTAAGGCTGCAGTGTGTGTGGATGGCAAACTTAGTGAATCTTTCTATTTGAAGGGTGGATTGAAATAAGGATGTGTCATGTCTCCATGGTTCTTCAATCTGTACATGGATGGGGTTATAAAAGAGATGCAAGGTCGGGCAGTGGATGTTGGAGCAGCCCCTAGTGAGAGAGGGGAGTGTTTGGAAACTCCCTGTATTGTTGTTTGCAGATGATACTGTGTTGTTTAGCAAAGACGAAGGGGAACTGCAAGGCTTGGTAGATGAGTTTGGGAGAGTGTGTAAGAAACGGAATCTAAAGGTGAATGTAGGGAAGAGTAAAGTGATGGTCTTCGAGAGAAGTGAAGCCAGTGAATGTACAGTGAGATTGGATGGGGAGGATATGGAGAATGTGAGTGGATTTAGGTACTTGGGTAGTGTGATAAGGATGGAAGTCTGGAGGGTGAAGTGCTTGAAAGGGTCCAGCAGGGAAGGAAGGTTGCTGGTTCACTGAAAGCAGTGATAAGAAACAGGGAGGTGAGCATGGAAGTGAAAAAGCTGTTACATGACAGTATTGTGATACCAACTCTAACATATGGAAGTGAAGCTTGGACCCTGTTGGAAGGACAGAAGTCAAGAGTGAGAGCAGTGGAAATGAGTTATTTGAGAGGAGCATGTGGAGTCACATGGAGAGACAGACTAACAATTGAGGAAGTGAAGGAGCATTCTGGTGTTGTTGTGGACGTGATAGGAAGCGTTAGGAGAAACACGTTAGAGTGGTTTGGGCATGTGGGGAGGATGGAGAGTGAAAGACTGATGAGGAGAGTGTATGTGAGTGAGGTGGAGGGGGCGAGAGGGAGGGGGAGGCCGAGGATGAGATGGAGGGATGGAGTGGAGAGGTACATGAGAGAGGGGGGTGTGAGTTGGGAGCGGGGTAGTGAAATGGCGGGGGACAGAGCAACATAGAGGCGATTTGTTTGTGGCCACCCCGTGCGGGATTGAGGCATCTGGCGGTAGATAGTAGTAGTAGATAGATAACCCCATCCATATGCAGACTGAACAACCATGAAGACATGACACATCCCTGTTTCAATCCAACCTTCAAAAAGAAAAATTCACTCAGTTCACCATTCATACACACTGCAGCCTTAGCACCCTCATACATACTCTTTACGGCATTCAGCAACTTCCCATCTACTCCATATATTCTAAATACTTTCCACAATCCTTGTCTATCTACCCTGTTATATGCCTTCTCCATATCCATGAAGGCAACATACAACTTCTTTCCCTTCTCTGGAAACTTTTCCACTAAAGACCTAAGAATAAATAGCTGATCTACACAACCTCTTCCCTTCCTAAAACCTACCTGTTCTTCTTCAACTAATTTCTTTGTTATTTCCTTAACTCTGTCAATAAGTATCCTAACATATACTTTTCATATTACACTAAAATGACAAATGCCCCTATGATTACCACACACTTCTATTTCCCCTTTTCCTGTCTACAGGGGTATAATTATACCTGGCTTCCAATCCTCCAGGGCTCTACCTTCCTCCCAGGCATCTGTACATCTTCCTGTCATTCTACTACTATCTCTCCCACATGCTTCAGCATTTCACCACACAATCTATCAATTCCTAGGGCTTTCCCCATTTTGACTTTCTTTATTGCTTTCACAATTTCCATCCTACTGATTTCTTCCTCTCTTCTCACATCCCTCCATCTCCCAGCCATTCCCCAGCCACTTATTCTCGCATTATTATCATTCTCTATGTTCAACAATTCCTTAAAGTGTTCTCTCCATCTGCTCACTTTTTCTCCCTTCTCCACTAGTAATCTACCAGTTTTAACTTTCACTCCCCGCCTAACTTCTCTGACACCCTGTCTAACTCTCGGTACCTCTTTCCAGAACATTTTCTTATATTCCCTCCACTTTACACTTAAATTCCTTCCAAACTTCTCATCCACTCTCTTCTTACTCTCTCTTACTAATCTTTTCACCTCTCTCTTCCTCCCAACATATAGCTCTCTCTTTTGTCTCTCAACTTCTTCCACACTCCTGTTTCTCATCCACTCACTAAATGCTTTCTTCTTTTGTGCCAGTTTGCCTCGTATCTTCATGCCACCATGCTGTTCCTTGCACCCCTTTTATCTTCTCTTCACCCCACACACTACCTCACATGCTGCACAGATTTCTTCTGTGAAAATCTTCCACACACCTTCCACCTACCCCATCTGCTCCATATCATATTTACCAAAACGCTCCTCCACTTCCCTCTTATATTCTGCCTTTTTTCCATCCTCTTGCAACCTTTCTACCCTCTTTGTATGGACTACTTCCTCCTGTCCTTCCTCAATTGCACTTGAACCTTGACTTTCACCACCACCAAGTGGTGGTCAGAAAGTCCACTCCCCCAACCTCTGTATGCTCTTGCATCAATCAGTAGAGAGGTGGCCTGCGGTCCTACCGGACCTGGGTTCAAGTCCCCGATGGGGGAAGGAACAGTTTAAGGATACTGAATTTCATAAAAATCAGATTTTACTGATCTACCAGAAGACCTGCCAACATGTAAAAATACCCCCGCTAACACTAATACACAAGACCTGAATGAGACAGCCCTAGCGAGTATTCAATATGGACAGTAGGCGTTAGTGCCTAAGTGGTGACATGTAGAAGGGTATGGTATGTAGGGGGACTAATAAGCCTTGGGAGTTGGCTGTGAAGCCTATGGCAAGAGTCAGATACATAACAAAAAAAAGAAACAAAAAAAAACCTTCTTATTCTGTCATCCATACACACATAATCAATCATTGCCTTCCAATCACTCAGTTCACCACCCACCCTTCTCATCACTCGCCATGTATACCTGTGGATCATTTTGTTCCTAAAGAGGGTAATGACTATCACCAACCCTCTCCCCACACAAATTTTCACTTGAGCACTGCCATTCTCATCCACTTCTGCATCTACTGCTCATCAACTACTCCATCAACCTTCACATTCCCTGCTTCTCCATTCCTATCTCCCATCAAAAACACTCTCTCATTCCTTTCAAACTTTTCCATGCACGCTTCCACATTTGCCCAGAACTCTTTTTCACTCTGCCTGCGCAATCTTGTGTTGGCGCGTATACACACACAATCGCCCACGATTGTATTCCCACTTTCAGTCTTACCCACAAAATCCTTGAACCAACTCATCTATACTCCTTTATATTCTCCTTCCATCTCATGCACACAACAATACATACACTCTCTTTTGCCCTCATTCTCACCTACTCCCATGCATACACCCCATCCATACTCCCACTCTCTCTCCTCTCCATTTAGTTTCAGTTAATCCACATATGTCCACTTTTGCACCCTCAAGCACCAAGACAATCTCTCTCTCTCTCTCTCTCTCTCATTCACACCCCACATGCCATGTTGCAATCCATAAGAGATTATAGTGTATTCCACTGCACGAAACTGCCATCTGTAACGGCAAATGGTGCCCATCCCTCACCAAAATGCCTCACCTCCTTCACTCTATACTGTACTTTATGCAGGGACAGATGAGATTACTATAGTTTAATTTCCAAAAACAATTTTCCAACCACCTACATCAAATCAACCCAGAAGACAAAACAGCAGTTATAAAAAAAAAAAAAAAAAAAGGCACCAAAAAGGCAAAGAACACACAGTAAAAATTCTTCAGGAAAACTTAAGCATTACTATTTGCTTTTCAGTATCTAGATGGGGTAAATCTGCACTTTGCGAAAGACACAAACATTTTATTTACTTTTTCTAACCAATTTAACTTAATCTACCTATGCTAACTTGACAATATAAATAACCGGAATCTAGTCCAACTAAACTAACTTTACTTAACCAAAAAATGTGACTGTCCAAAACTGAGATCTCTTCCAACTAAACTAACTTTACTTAACCAAAAATTGTGACTGTCCAAAACTGAGATATCTCAAAACTTACATTAAACTTTGTCCAAAGTAACCTTCATTGCCTACCCTTTCATTTAGCATAAGTTTAATGAAGCTGACTATATAGCTACACCTGTAAAAAAGACGGTAATTCTTTATCAACAGGCGCGGCGATTCCACCTATACATTATAACATACGATCTCAAGGTAAGTAATTTTGATACATATGCAACACAGATACTTAACTGTCAAACTGTTACTGCAAGAAGTGACTGGAAAAAAACAAAATACTGTATACCTATTTTTGGTTATTTAAGAAAGCAACTAGGTTGCCAGCAGCAGTGTTTACTGATAATCTCTGACTGGCAGCGTTAGCTACCAACCATCATTCCAACTGGATGCGTCCGTGTATCCCGTGTCAATGCTATGGGAAACTTAATGATTTAACCAAACCTAACATCAGTTGCATGTGATGGCCAGCTTCCAAATTAAAAAATGCACATTAGGAACGCTTAACATGGCCAGCTGCTGGTAATATGGCCAGCTGCTGGTAAACGTTGAAAGAATATTTATGCATTCAAAATCTTCACTTATGGCTTTCAAAGGTAAGTTTATAAAACTGCCCAGTAGCTGTGGTAATCCTGGAATAATAACAAGTGACCTGTGAAAGACCTTTCAATAAAAAAATATGGAAAGGCCGCACCAGTTGGGTAAAAAAAAAAAAAAAATAGTAGTTTATACGATACATTTATACATCTTCATCATCATCATCACTGAAATAGGAGCAGAAGGGGGAAAAAGCAGTAAGACAAACCACACAAGCCCCCCCACCCGAACAGAGACAGAAAACATTAGGGAGGCAAACGACACTAGCCCCCCACCCAAGGAACCAAAGGGGAGGCAGGTAAGGCACGGAGCATTTCCGGGCAGGACCGGCCTACCGGTATCACTACCATATGTCCATCTCGCTCCCAACCAACACCACGCCAGGTACGCAGTGGAAATCACCTTGGCTCCGGCCAGAGCAGCCCTCGTCACGTAAGGGGCGGGATTGTCCTCACAATCTCATGTAGCGCCACGGCACAGGCCACCATCCGTGCCGGGTCAGAGGAAGAGCAGGCCATTGTCCGCTCCTCAGCTACCATCCCCTGCAGGGTCGTGACACAGGCCATCGTCTGTGCCGGACTAGGGGAAGAGCAGGCAATCATCCGCTCCTTTCCTGCAGTATCCCCCAGGGCAGTGCCATGACACAGGCCACCGTCCATGTCGGGTCTGAGGTAGGGCAGGCCATCATCCGCCCCTCAGCTGCCACTCCAGCAAGAACGCAACACAGGCCACCGTCCATGCCAGGCTTGAGGCTGAGCAGGCCATTGTCTGCTCCTCGCCTACAGGGGGTCCACTCCCATCTTCAGGGAGCAGGGCAGAGCAGGCCACCGCCCGCTCTCTCCCTGTAGTCCCAAGAGACAGGGGAACTGTCGTGTCAGCATCAGGCCATCGTCCACTCCTCACCCTCTGTCTCTAGGGAGTTTTCTGAAGAATGTGCCCCTTGCCCGGCCCACCACCCCTCCTGTGGCCAGGTGGGAAATCTCCTCTCTCCCCAAAGAGGTGATCCCGTGGAAGACCTGCTGGTGGAGGAGTGTTGGCGAGGCCCTCTTGGTAGTCCCGGAATCCTCACCTACACCCGGCCTCCTGAGGATGTTCCCGCCTGGTGCAGTCCTGACAGAGATGTTGCCGCAGCCCTACCCTGACAGCAACTTCCCTCACCAGAAGATGCTGCAGCCCAACCCCGACAGCGACCCAGGGCGCGAGGGACCTCAGCCCCCAGTCATCCCAGGGCATGCCAAGGACCCCAGGGCGAGGCCTACCTGATCCAGGGGACCAGGCCTCCACTCTCAGAAGTCGGCGCCGGCAGGCACGCCTACTCTCCCTCTTCAGCTCTAGCTCAGAGGTCCAGACACGACAGGGCTCAAACAGAGGCAGGCCTCCTACTACACCGCCTTGTGATACTACTCGGGGAACCCGGCCCACGACGAAAGTCCCATGCCTCCTATGGGAGGAATAGTGACCAGTGACTTATTCCCTACAGGACCGGGCAGTGTAAATCGCCCAAGAAGACTTAGTGACCAGTCTGCACCAGTGTATAAGTGTCCTGTAATATGAACTCAGTGCTCAAGTTATCATATGTGTGACCCTTGTTATATTACAACTTCAGTCAGAATCTTGCTATATTAGTGCAATATCCTAACTGTAACGTACATTCTCAAGCCCTGTTGTGTTCTATACGTCAGTCCACCCCCCCCCCCAAGTCCCTATATATCTGTTTTGAACCATCTGCCTTGTGTATTTGTGGAATATCGTATCGTGCCCTGGAATTGTGAATTTGGTTAATATATGTCTGTCAGTTTGGTCTCAGCCGAGTTTTTATGTCCTGTTCTATGCACTGACCCGGTCTTGCCAAGAATCGTAACATAAACATACGTATTCAAGGAGCAAGGAGTTGACCCTCGAAAACGTAGCATAGCAATCACCATACTGACAAGCCAAGAATTTCATGAAGTAGGAGTCAAAGGGCTAGGGAGGAAAAAAATAAATAAAATGACACTGAGAAACTAACTAGCCAAGAATCTGCTCAATCGAATGAGCTACACTGGAAATTCATTCAAGCCCCCCGAATCTTGGTTCCAGCTCACGGACATATATATTGGAAAAAAGACACTCACCCGATCCATATATTACCCTTGGGCATCTTTTTCCGTAATAATAACAAAGTCAACCGCATCTTGCGTCTCTGAATCCAATGATCGCAGCCTCTCAGGTTTGGTCGTCTAAATACCACCCGGGAAGGTTGTTGATTCACAAGAAGCGGTGAGTATGGAAAAAGTCACTGCGGGATGGCACCGTGATCCCCACCTTGACGTATGGAAACGAGGCGTGGACCTTGCTAGAGGGGAACAAGTCAAGAGTGAGGGCAGTGGAAATGAGTTACCTGAGAAGAGCATGTCGACTGACATGGAGGAACATGTTGACGAATGAAGTGAAAAAAAAAACGTTGTGGGGTGGATGTGGATATGATTGAGAAAATTAGGAGAAATACACTGAGGTGGTATGGACACGTGGAAAGATTAAAAAGGATTAAAGAATCCCCGAGCTAGACCTTACAATGAGATCATATAGCCCCGCTAGGTAACAGGAGAGCGCTACCCCTCCCGGCACGGCAGTCCCGGGCGCGGCTCGAACTCGCGACCCCCCGGTCCCCAGCTTGATGCTCTACCTCTGAGCCACCGTGCCCCCCTACACGTGCAAAGAATGGATAATGAAAGACTAACTAAGAGAATGTATTTAGGTACCGATGATGAGGTGGAGGGATGGAGTTGAGAGGTATATGAGGGAGGGAGGAGTGAGCTGGGGGGATGGCAGTCAAATGGTGGGTGACATAGCGATTTAGAGGCGTTTTGTCTGAGGCCACAGACTGCGGGAGTAGGGTGTCGTGCTATAAATAGATAGATATTTGTGTATTTTGACTGAAATATTTATTGTTGAAAAGGTATTTGTTATGCTCTATGTTTTCTGGCGCGACTTCTCGCTCCGTAATGCGCAGGCTCAAACCGCAGGTTTTCTCCTGTTCTGTAGCGCGACTTCCACCATAAGACGCTCAAGCTTTGGGCTTCTTTACTTCAAGACCGAACTAGAACATATACCAAAGGAACAGGGCATAAACACAAGCAAACCAGTATTGCACATATATTAACCAGCCTGACTGACACAATACAATAAAGAGTGTTTTATGTGGCACTTGCAGAATCCCTTACAATACAGTTAAGGCAACACGCAATATAGCGGAGTGGAAAACTGGGAATTATAAGTCTGTGGCTCACTGAGTGTCTCGTTTGGGGCTACGGGCACAGTTCAGTCCTTTTCCGGTCAATGGGGTAATCCTGGGGTGTATTCCTCTCGTAACACCATGGGAGCACTGCACCTTTACACTGACGAGAATTCACTGAGAGTCACTGGAGAAATCACAGGTTGTCACACTCGCGGACTGGGGCATGAGGGAGGGGGGGCAGGGGTGGATGTCACTCACAGGGGGGGGGGTATACAAGGGTCACGCTGAGGAAGGACATCGGCTAGCACAGTTCGGGTGGGGCGTCAAGAAGGGATGACAATCACGCTCTCGTAAGGTTCAAGTGACGGCCTGGTGTTTGAGGGAGGGGCAGTGACGCCGCCTCACGTCGGGGACGTCCAGTGGGCGTAGTGGGAGGCTCACATTGGGCCCTCCGGGAGGGGACCTCAGTAGTCGGGCCCTTGGGACTGGGGCCGAACAGGGCCAGGAGACGGGCGGCCCTTCGTATGGTTCGGGACGTCGTCGGGGTGCGGAGAACGCCTTGGGGTCTGGGGGAACCCGGGAGGGGTGGCGCGCCCCTCGGTATCTGGGGGCTGCATCTCGTCTAGGAGAGGAGGCCGTTAGGAGTCCCCTGCTAGTCCGACAGCATCTGCGGCTGGGACAGGGACAGGTGGACCGACTGGATCCCCACAACAGGCCCGCTCCACACACTCCGCCACAACGTACCTGTAGGGGAGAGATCTTCGCCCCTAGGGGAGTGGGGGGAGGAAGAAGGATATCCTATTCGGCTACAGGAGGGTTGGGCCGAGCCAGAGACTTGGTCCTCTACAGGAGCTTCCGACTTTGTGGAGGAAGGGGAACCAACGGTTCCTCCCTCGGCTTGGAAAGACCATCGGCTGCCGCCGCAGCTCCACGCCGGAGATGAAGGAGGAGGTCTGGCGGATGCTCCTCGGGCCTGACAAGTCCGGCGGACGTTGCCCGGGCGCCTCTCGTCCCAGAGGCGGCAGAAGGGAGAGACCTGGTGGACGCTGTCAACTGGGTAGGTCCGTCGTACGCTACCAAGCTCCTGCTGGGGGCTTAATGCAGCAGCGGAGCACCCAGCGGACGCTGCCAAGACCCTGCTCCCTGTCTTAGGACGGGCAAGAGATGATGATGATGATTAGATTTCCCACACGGATGTGGCACGGGCTCAGGGTGGAGAGCCCGTCAGAGACAGTGGCGGAAAATAAAAAAGAAAAGAGGTAGCTAAAAAGCTATGCTGGTGAATTTGGAAAATAAGTAGAAGTGGGTCTAAAGAGACCGGCTGCCGCCAGATTCGCCATAACAGTTCGATGAATCTCGCTGTAGGGGATTTCAATGGGCCTGGCAGGGTTGAGGCTGTAGTTCTGCATGGGCTGAAGGCTGGAGTCGTGTGAAGGCTGGGAGTCCTGGTGAACAGCAGAGGAAGTGGAAGGGGGAGGAGGAGAGGGAGTCGGTGAACGGTTCAGTTATTACACTGCTGTCCTGGTGGGTCGCGGGTTGAGGGCAAGAGGGACGTAAGGTAGTCAGGGACGTGAGCCCCTCTTTAGCTGAGCCTTAACGCTCTCTATCTGCCTTCCTGTGGTCTCTTCCTAGGGTCGGTGTTGCGACATCTGCCGTCCCGTGGTCTCCTCCTAGGGTGGGGATTGCGACCATGGTTGCGACATCCTGGTTCTCCAGTCAGGGTGGGGATTTTAAAAATGAAGTGTTCTCTATTTTATTCTTGCCATCCCTATGCATTTTTTTTTAGGCCTTTCGAACTGGAAAAATGTCTTCATTAACCCATTCACTACCAGAGGTCCCTCCTAGGATCAATAAAATTGTTTAAAGGTAAATTAAAAAATAATAATAACACGACATTGAAAAAAAGAGGTAAGGTCAGGGAGTCTTTATGCAGCAAAGTCGCAAATATCTGTTACCTCTTCACAGCAGTGGGCAGACTCTGGTTCATTCTATATCCTGTTCACTTCACTTTAACTATGATTAAACTTGACGTCTCCATGTGAAAGGATCATGCTAGAACATAGTTCTAGTCACGAAGAAGTGGTATGACAAGGTCAGTGAGATACTGGAAAATAAAATAGGCTGCAAATAATATTTTCTTCACATCGCTTTGTTGTGATGCATCTAACGGCTACTTTCATGAATGGGGTCATTTAAATGAGTAGCGTACGAGTGTTTGTGAAGTTATACTACGTGAGTTTAAATATTTGAATGAGTCTCGCAGGTCATATATAACACTTTACGACTCAGCAACTGCACGTTTCATTGTATTGTTTAACGATGCTATAAATAAATGATTATTATTATTACCAGACGTTTTTGTGAATGATGCCGTTAAGTTTTGGGGACATGGGAAGTGAGACAAGTAGTGTCCGAAGATGACTACAAAGGTGAAAATTTAAAATGAAATATAATTTACTGTTAAAGGTCTTAAATGACTGAGTTAATAACGTTACTATAACAGTTATTGATTATTACTATGGCGGATTTCGATCTTCATGGCAAGCAATGATGATATCCATATAAAGAAGAACCAGGAACCTTCGTTCCATGTGACGCTTGAGGATAAAAGTGTTTATAAAAAATAGCGCTTTTTCATTCATTGGAGTGGTTTTGGGGATGTATAAATGACGTGCGTCCGTACCTTATACCTATTCATTAATAATGAAGCTGTGAATGGGATCATTGATGGGTATTTGTTTACAAACATTAGAATGTAAACACAAATATCGCCAGACGCTGTTATTTTGTCAGTTTTGATGCTTTGTGGGAGTGTGAGGTGCTTGCATAGTGCTCATAAAGAATCTTAGACGATTCTACCATAAACATGTCCTCATGGAACTGAGTTATTATCAGGCTGAGTTAACATCAGCCTGTTTAATTGGGTTATTAGGCGTTTGGTGGCTGTACGAGCGAAAACAAGAGCACGAACAAGCGATCCAATGAACTTTAAGATTAGGAAGACTTATAAATACAGCTCTTGCAGCAATACTCATAAACATTCCTAACCATGAGTCGAGTATGAGATGGGTTATTTTTACAACTGTCTTGATCCATACAGATGCCTAACACTTTTCAGCCGAACGATGCTAAATGTTAAAGTAAAAATATGTAAGCTAACCCAATGGTTGCCGAGTTAATTAACAAGAGGGATGGTCGTTAAGAGATGGAACTGATTAAGAAGATTCGTAAATAAGGGTTAGCTGGTATGTTGTTGGTGCGCACGCGGGTTGTGTGGTGTCTGGGGTTGCCAATTCAGCGCTTTTACCGTTAGGTCATGAGATTGTCACGAACTTTTAGCGCCAACCTTTACCCTTTACATACAAGCAATCTAGCCATATTTCAAAGATTTTTAAAAATGCTTGGCAACATTCTGAAGGTCTCTGTACTTTTTTTTTGCCCACTTCTGGGGATTCCTATGGTTAGCGGGATTTCTAGCAGTTTTGGGAACGAGTTTAGCGATATTTGTAACTTTGGACTTGGCGAATCTAGTGGTGTCTGGCCGTGTCGCCATCTTCACCGGCTCGTAGGTTTAACACACGATGTCTGCTCCTGTCAGGGGGCCCGACCAGCATGCTTGGGCCCTGCTAGCCCTCCAGAAATCCGCGCCCACGTCCCCTCACCGCGTGCCCTGGTCGCCGGACAGGAAGGGCACCCCCATCGCCAGGTTGGAAGGCAAAGAATTCGAATACATGGTGCGTCAGAGTCGGGTGGTGATCGGCCGCAACTCGAGCAAGGGCGACGTCGATGTAAACATGGGCCATAATAGCTTTATATCACGCCGACATATTGAAATCTACTTCGAAACGCAGCATTTTTACATGATCTGCAACGGCAAAAACGGCGTGTTCGTGGACGGTGTGTTTCAGAGGAAGGGCGCGCCACCCCTGCAGCTCCCCAGGCAGTAAGTCCCACCACCACCCTGGTATATATTGGCATTTATTTAGTAACGCTTTATTTATTGTTATAATTTTATTGATTTTGACATATTAGTGGCATGAGGATAGGGAGATGGTTATTTCTGGTTATTTATGGATATTTGGTGACATCTCAGTTCTTGAGGTGTTAAATCCCACCACCACCCTTTTTTATATTGGCTAATCTTTTAAATAGTAATGCACTGGCTGATGTTACCTGTATATTTATTTTGGTAATATATCAATGGCATGGGGTAAATATATGTTTTTTTATGGACAGTGGGTGACAGTTTTGCAGGTCTAGACTTGGTTATTTCACTACCCTGTAGTCATTTAAATAGTAATGCACTATCTAGCATTAATTGCATGTATGTATTAATGGCATGGGGTCAAGTATATAGTTACCAGTGGTTATTCATAGATATTTGGTGGCATCTTTGTAGCTTCCACACAGTACATTCCCCACCACTGTTGATTTTATTGACATTTATGTATCATACTGGCTAGTGCTTCTCTTATGCATGTTTTGGCTACATAATAATGGCCTGGAGATAGGTACCATATATGATTTATTATAGTTATATTTGGTGGCAATTCTTCAGTTTCCAGGTAATATGTTGCTTATGAATCATGTTTACAGTACAGTATAGCCAATATTATACAGTAGCACATTTTGACCACATAATGATGACATGGGGGTAAATGTATTTATTTATGTACATTGATGACATTATTACAGCTCCCCAGTGAGTTATTTCACCACCCTTGTTTCTATATTTGATATTTCATAGTATGTCACAGATGAACATTACAATGATTATGGGTACATGTGTACAGCATGGGGTATATATATGTTTATTTATGGCTATTTATGGACATTTGTTCGGAGAGCAAGAGAAGGGTTCTGGACAAATGTGGAAGTGTGCATGGAAAAATTTGAAAGGAATGAGAGAGTGTTTTTGATTGGAGATATGAATGGAAAAGTAGGGAATGTAAAGGTGGATGGAGTAGTTGGTGAGTGGGGTGTGCCTGCAGAGATGGATGAGAATGGCTGTGCTTTAGTGGACATTGGTGCTGGGAAGGGGTTGGTGATAGCTAATACCCTCTTCAGGCACAAAATGATCCATAGGTGTATGTGGCAAGTGATGAGAAGGGTGGGTGGTGAACTGAATGAACTAAAGGCAATGATTGATTATGTGTGTGTGGATGAGAAGGTGCATAATGGATCCAAGAGTATACAGAGGTTAGGGGAGTGGACTTTCGGACCACCACACGGTGGTGGTCAGAGTCAGAGTCGAAAGGAAATGTAGAAATAGAAGAAGGGAAGGGCAGGAGGAAGTACTTCATACAAGGAGGATGGAAAAGATACAAGAGGATGGAAAAAAGGCAGAATATAAGAGGGAAGTGGAGGAGCAATTGGGTTAATATAGATTGGAGCAGATGGGAGACGTGGAGTGTGTGTGCATGATATTCACAGAAGTCTGTGCAGCATGTGAGGTGGTGTATGGGGTGAAGAGAAGATGAAAGGGGTGCAGGGAACAGCATGGTGCACTGAAGAGGTGAGAGAGGCAGTGGCACAAAAGAAGAAAGCATATAGGCTAGTGATTGGAGAAGAAACAGGGGCATAGAAGTTGAGAGACGGAAGAGAGAGAGTTATATGTAGAGAGGAAGAGAGAGGTGAAAAGATTAATAAGAGAGTGGATGAGGAATTTGGAAGGAACTTTAGTGTAAAGTGGAGGGAATGTAAGAAAATCTTGAAAGAGGTAAAGAGTGTTAGACAGGGTGCTAAAGAAGTTAGTTGGGGAGGGAAAGATTAAAATGGTAGATAAGTAGTTGAGAAGGGAGAAAAATTGAGCAGATGGAGAGAACACTTTAATGAATTGTTGAGCATAAAGAATGAAAGTAATGCAAGTATAGTGGCTGGGGAATGGCTGGGAGACGGAGGGTTGTGATAAGAGAGGAAGAAATCAGTAGGATGGAAGTGATTGAAGCATTGAAGAAAGTTAAAATGGGGAAAGCCCAAGGAATTGATGGAGTGTGTGGTGAAATGCTGAAGCATGGGGGAGAGATAGTAGTAGAATAGATGTGGAAGGTGCGCAGATTGGCCTAGGAGGAAGGTAGAGGGCCGGAGGATTGGAAGTCAGGTATAATTATTCCCCTATACAAAGGAAAAGGGGAAAAAGCTGTGTGTGGTAATCATAGGGGCATTTGCCTTCTCAGTGTAATAGGAAAAATATATGGTAGGATACTTGTTGACAGACTTAGGGAAATAACATAGGAATTATATAGTTGGAGAAGAACAGGGAGGTTTTAGGAAAAGAGGTTGTGTAGATTAGGTATTCGTCCTTAGATCTTTAGTGGAAAAGTTTCTAGAGAAGGGAAAGAAGTTGTATGCAGCCTTCCTGGATTTGGAGAAAGCATATGACATGGTGGATAGACAAGGATTGTGGAAAGTATTGAGAATATATGGAGTAGATGGGAAGTTGTTGAAGACCTAGAAGAGTATGCATGAGGGTGCTAAGGCTGCAGTGCGTGTGTTTAGTGAACTAAGTGAATTTTTCTAGTGGAAGGTTGGATTGAAACAAGGATGTGTCATGTGTCCATGGTTGTTCAATCTGTAAATGGATGGGGTTATAAAAAAGATACAAGGTAGGGCAGTGGATGTTGGAGTGGCCCTAGTGAGGGAGGGCAGTGTTTGAAAACTCCCTGTACGGTTGTTTGCAGATGATACTGTAATGTTAAGTGAAGACGAAGAGGAGCTGCAAGGCTTGGTGGATGAGTTTGGGAGAGTGTGTAAGAAGTGGAGTCTAAAGGTGAATGTGGGGAAGAGTAAAATTATAGTCTTTGAGAGAAGTGAAGTCAATGAATGTACAGTAAGACTGAATGAGGAGGAAATGGAAGATGTGAGTGTGTTTAAGTATTTGGGTAGTGCGATGAGTAAGGATGGAAGTTAAGAGGGTGAAGTGCTTGAAAGGGTGCAGCAGGGAAGGAAGGTTGCTGGTTCTTTGAAAGCAGTGATAAGAAACTGGGAAGTGAGCATGGTAGTGAAAAAGTTACTACATGACAGTTTTTTGTGCTACAAACTCTAACGTATGGAAGTGAAGCTTGGACCTTGTTGGAGAGACAGAAGTCAAGAGTGGGAGCATTGGAAATAAGTTATTTGAGAGAAGCATGTGGAGTCATATAGAGAGACAGACTGACAAATAAGGAAGCAAAGGAACATTGTGGTGTGGATGTGATAGGAGGTTGTAGGAGAAACACATTGAGGTAGTTTGGTCATGTGGAGAGGATGGAGAGTGTATGTGAGTGAGGTTGAGGGGGGGAGAGGGAGGGGGAGGCCAAGGATGAGATGAAGGGATGGAGTGGAGAGGTATATGGGAGAGGGGGGTGTGAGCTGGGAGCAGGGCAGTGAAATGGTGGGAGACGGCAATATGGGGGCGATTTGTTTGTGGCCACCTCTTATGGGATTAAGGCATCTGGCAATAGATAGATGGTGGCATCTTTGCAGCTCTGAGGAAGGAAATTTACCATCACCTTGTTTATATTATACCTTAGTTGGTTTGTTTCAGTCATGGAACTGGGGTTACTCTGACGAGTTAAATGCTATCTAATGGTTGTATGAAATTAGGTGAACCCTAGTTATAAAGTGGGAGTGGGTTGCTAGCCAAATTTACCCTCCAGTCTGACTACATAGCCATTATCTAAGCTGGAAAGGGGTTATGATCTTTGTCAAAGAAGATCAAATAAAGCACTGCAGTAAAACATTGGCTAAGATCACCTTTATGCACATTTTGGCAACATAACAGCATGAAGTAAACCTGTAGTCATTCCTTTACAATAAATATGTGAATTTTTACCGTTTTGGTACCATCCTTGTTGCCTTATTGGTTGCATACAGCAACTATAAAGATGTTGCTTTAGAAAGTTACTAAAAGTCAAGCATCATATAATTATCACAAATACTGGTATCTTGAACATCATAATGTGGTTTTATCAAGTACTGTAGGGCAAACTTTCATTTTGGTGGACAACAATTTAGCGGATTTCGGATTTAGTGTAAGCTGATAAAGGACTGAATGGAGAGGCTGCAAGAGATTGGATAGCATGAAGAGTCACTCTTATGTGACCAGGGGGCCAATGCAGACTGTCATGTGGGAGTCTTTGTCAGTGGAACAAATAAACAAATGATCTGACAAATTGAATTATACTGTACTGGTATATAGTTTTAATATGGTATACACCCGGTGGTCAAATATTTCAAAGCAACAGCAGGAGCACAATACACCTTTCCATAGTTCTAGCTTTGGTTCAACTAATTTTCCACAGTATCCAAACTTCTCTCTCTTTTAAAACTACTTATTGTTTTATTTTGAACATATTAGAATAATAAATGTAATAGAAGTAATCTCTCTACTATCCGGATGTCCACTATCTGGATACATCACTATTCGGACATCGTAGGCTGATGGCTGAAACCCCAAAATTGCAAAATAAAAATAAAAAAATCCGATTTTTTCCGACCATGTCAGTTTGAATTTCCCGCGCGCACCGACTAGCTCCCTTCCCGCCCAATCTCCCTCCTACTAGTTCTGTCTCAACTCCCGTGAACAGTGGATGGCTGTCTGATCATTTGCGGTATTTTCGTTCTTGTTTAAATAATCAAAAGTTGCAGTGCTAAGGATTAAAAGTAGTAATCCCTCCATTATCTGACATAATAGAGCCAAAGGCATGTCCGGATATTGGCCCTGAAGCTCCAGCACTGGTCATTCATGACCCTAACCTAACCTAACCTAAATCAGAAAACCACCTACCTACCTCCCTACTGGATATGCATAGCACTTATTTAAGTCGCCTTTCACATAAATAATGCACACAAAGCATGAATTAACTGAATTTTAGCCAAAAAATGATGATTTAGAGGTGAGTAAGGCATAGGTGCACACAACTTGCCAGCAAGTGTAAGTATCAGACATGGAAATCATTTTGAAAATCACCCTTTCTCACACCATATGCATTAAATAATGGACTCAAAGCATGAATTCATTGAATTTTAACCCAAAATGATGATTTTGAGGTAAGTAAGGCATAGATGTTCATGAGTTGGCAGCTTTGTGTAAATAAGTATCGGACGTGGCACTCACTATGAAAATCATCATTTCTCACATCTTATGCACTAAAATATGGGATACAAAGCTTCAAATAAATAAATTGTTACCAGAAAAAGAGTTAGGTATGGCAAAGGTGTTCACTGTTCACCAACAGCACCAGTCATTCTTGACCCTAATCTAACCTAACCTAAATCTGAAAAGCACCTACCCACCTCCCTCCCGGACATTCATAGCACTTAATTAAGACCCCATTCACATAAATAATTGGCACAAAGCATGAATTAATCGAATTTTAACCCAAAAATGATGAATTTGAGGTGAGTAAGGCAGGGGTGTTCACGAGTTGGCAGGTTAGTGTAAGTAAGTATCGGACGTGGCTATCACTATGAAAATCATCATTTCTCATATCTTATGCACTAAAGTATGGGATACAAAGCATCAAATAAATAAATTGTTACCAGAAAAAGAGTTAGGTATAGCAAAGGTGTTCTCTGTTCACCAACAGCACCGGTCATTCTTGACCCTAACCTAACCTAACCTAAATCAGAAAACTACCTACCTACCTCCCTCCTGGACATGCATAGCACTTAAGACCCCATTCACATAAATAATTGGCACAAAGCATGAATTAATCAAAGTTTAACCCAAAAATGATGAATTTGAGGTGAGTAAGGCAGTTCACGAGTTGGCAGCTTAATGTAAGTAAGTGTCGGACGTGGCTATCACTATGAAAATCATAATTTCTCATATCTTATGCACTAAAATATGGGATACAAAGCATCAAATAAATAAATTGTTACCAGAAAAAGAGTTAGGTATGGCAAAGGTGTTCACTGTTCACCAACAGCATCGGTCATTCTTGACCCTAACCTAACCTAATCTAACCTAAATCAGAAAACCACCTACCTACCTCCCTCCTGGACATGCATAGCACTTAAGACCCCATTCACAAAGCATGAATTAATCGAATTTTAACCCAAAAATGATGATTTTGAGGTGAGTAAGGCAGACATGATTATTACTGAGAAAATCACCTTTTCACAGCCTATGCACTCAAATATGGGACACAAAGCATGAAGTAAATAAAATGTAACCAGAGAATGAGGATTTAGAAGTGATTATGGAAAATATTTAGCAGTTGACAATGTTTACTTACAGTCCATGATTGTTGTTTACCCTCATCTCTAAGGTTTTTACAGTGGTCATAATTGCTCTTGAAGCATGTCCAGTAATCCAGTGTTTAACTACACTTAATCCTTAGCACTGTGACTTTTGATTATTTAAACAAGAACGAAAATATCACAAACGAGCGGACAGCCATCCACTGTTCACGGGAGTTAAGACAGAACTAGTAGGAGGGAGATTGAGCGGGAAGGGAGCTAGTCGGTGCGGGCGGAAAATTCAAACTGACACGGTCGGGAAAATTTGGATTCCCCCCCCCCCCCCCAATTTGGGGGTTTTGGCCATCAGCCCACGATGTCCGAATAGTGAGGTGTCCGGTTAGTGGATGTCCGGATAGTAGAGGGATTACTATAGTTAAACGCTGGATTACTGAACATGCTTTGAGGGCAATTATGACCACTGTAAAAACCTTAGAGATGGGGGTAAACAACAATCATGGACTGTAATTAAACATTGTCATCTGCTAAATATTTTCCATAATCACTTCTAAATCCTCATTCTCTGGTTACATTTTATTTACTTCATGCTTTGTGTCCCATATTTGAGTGCACAGGCTGTGAAAGAGGTGATTTTCTCAGTGATTACCATGTCTCTTACATACGTTTAGTCAACTGGTGAACATTTTTGCCCCACACACCTCTAAATCATAATTTTTCTGGTTACATTTTATTTACTTCATGCTTTGTGTCTCATATTTGAGTGCATAGGCTGTGAAAAGGTGATTTTCTCTGTAATAATCATGTTTCCTCCTTATGTTCATTATGTAGTCAGCTGGCGAACACCCCTGCCTTACACCTCAAATTCATCATTTTGGGGTTAAAATTTGATTAATTCATGCTTTGTGCCAATTATTTATGTGAATGGGGTCTTAATTAAGTGCTATGAATGTCCAGTAGGGAGGTAGGTAGGTAGGTGGTTTTCAGATTTAGGTTAGGTTAGGTTAGGGTCAAGAATGACCGGTGCTGTTGGTGAACAGTGAACACCTTTGCTATACCTAACTCTTTTTCTGGTAACAGTTTATTTATTTGATGCTTTGTATCCCATATTTTAGTGCATAAGATGTGAGAAATGATGATTTTCATAGTGATTGCCATGTCCAATACTTATTTACACTAAGCTGCCAACTCATGAACATCTATGCCTTACTTACCTCAAAATCATCATTTTTGGGTTAAAATTCAATGAATTTGTGTCCATTATTTAATGCATATGATGTGAGAAAGGGTGATTTTCATAGTGATTTCCATGTCTGATACTTACACTTGCTGGCAAGTTGTGAGCACCTATGCCTTACTCACCTCTAAATCATCATTTTTTGGTTAAAATTCAGTTAATTCATGCTTTTTGTGCATTATTTATGTGAAAGGGGACTTAAGTGCTATGCATATCCAGTAGGGAGGTAGGTAGGTGGTTTTCTGATTTAGGTTAGGTTAGGTTAGGGTCATGAATGACCAGTGCTGGAGCTTCAGGGCCACTATCCGGACAAGACCACTGTCCGGACATGCCTTTGGTTCTATTACGTCAGATAGTGGAGGGATTACTGTAATATATTATGTTAATATTATTCAGAGATACATATACCTGTGATATCACATCCTCCATGTCATAATTTAAGGTTATAGTCAAATATAAATGTGCGTAATTACTTTGTATTAATGACCATAAAGGTGATTTGATTTGACACATAGCTAGTTTTACTTTATTTATAATTATGATTGCCTGTATTTTGGTGAGTGATTTTACTTTATATGGCTGGGGTTTTGTGATTGGGTTGGTAGGTGTGTTATTTTGAAGACAGCAGTCAGGGTTTTGCTTCTGTTAGTCTGTTGAATCAAGGGTTTGCTACACATGTTTTGATCCCTGGTTTTAGTTGCAAAAATGCAGCTGACGTGAGTGTTTTCCCATTGCAGTATATGACTTTCATTCTCAGTTCCACAACTGAATTTTGAAAAAGGAGATATGATTTATTATAGCTTTTTCCTTTTTGTGGGCTTGCATTTTATGATATTCCAGTTAAGTACAGTTCGTTTCGTTTCGTTTCGTTTTTGAAGGCTCCAACATGCTTGCATGTGTCGGCCTTGGTCACCTAATGGCGGCTCTCCACGCTGCTCGATCTCTGGCAGCCTCCCTATTCAGTCCCTTAACCCTTAAATCACACTTAATGACCTCATCCCATGTCTTTCTCAGTCTACCCCTTCCAACCCCTCCCCCAATATTAACACTTCTCACCATCGTACCCAATTATCATCTCCCATCCTCTCCACATGTCCAAACCACCTCAGCCTACCTCTCCTCATCACAACACCAATACACTCCAGTCCCATCCTACCACTCAACTCGTTTCGTTTCGTTTTTGAAGGCTCCAACATGCTTGCATGCGTCGGCCTTTGTCACCTAATGGCGGCTCTCCACGCTGCTCGATCCCTGGCTGCCTCCCTGTTCAGTCCCTTAACCCTTAAGTCACACTTAATGACCTCGTCCCATGTCTTTCCCGGTCTACCCCTCCCAACCCCTCCCCCAGTATTAACACCTCTTACCCTCTGTACCCAATTATCATCCCCCATCCTCTCCACATGTCCAAACCACCTCAGCCTACCTCTCATCACAACAATACACCCCAGTCCCATCCCACCTCTCAACCCTTCCATCGTAAACCCAGCCCCCCCAGGCTTTGCACGCAGGGACGCACTGCACATTCACCTAATCATTGTCATTTCTGTACGTTTAAACCTGCGAATATCCTCTTCCTTTACTGCCCAGGTCTCACTACCATACAGCATCACACTCCTAACACACACTGCATACAAAGACCCCTTAGCACGTAAGGAGAGTCCTCTCAATGTCAGGAGAGGCAACAGCTCCCTGAACTTCTTCCAACCACTTCTCACCCTAGCAACCGAGCTAACTCCAGCCCCACCTCCGGCACATAACATGTCTCCCAAATAACAAAACTCCTTCACACACTCAAGAGACTCACCTGCAAGTTCAACCCTCTCACTCCTAACAATCTTCACCTGCTCTCCCCGACACGCCGCACACATGAAATCAGCATCATCTCGCAGTCTACCTCTAATACCACTACATCTCTTGTGCACCCATTTATCACAAACACTACACAAGATGGAATTACTTCCCACACCCTTGTGGCAAACTGCACATGGCCACTCTCCCTCTCCTCTGATTTTACCGTCACCAACCCTAGATATCATCACTTTTGTTTTATCTGCATTTACCCTTAAGCCCTTGTACCCCATACCATCTCTCCACTTCTTAAATCTTTCCTCCACCTCCTTTTCATTCTCTGCAGTCAACACCAAATCATCAGCATACAACATCTCCCATGGGAGTCCATCTCTGAAGTCACGTGAGAAGGCTTCAAGCACCATGATAAACAACAAGGGACTCAAAACTGACCCCTGATGCACACCAGCATTCACAGAAAACTCATCACTCAAAACTCCAGTCACTCTTACCTGTGTGCGAGCACCCACGTACATGGCCATAACCACCCTAACCAGCCACTCTTCCAACCCTAGCTTTCTCATTGCCCACTTTACCACTTCTTTAGGGACTCTGTCAAAGGCCTTTTCGAAATCAACAAAAACAAAATACAATTCCCTTTTCTTTCCAATATATTTTTCCTGAAGCTGTCGAACAATGAATATGGCATCAGTGGTCCCCCTGCCTGGCATAAACTCAAACTACATCTCATCGATTTTCACTCTTTCTCTAATCATACCTTCTAGAACTCTCTCCATTACTTTCATTATCTGATCTAAGAGCTTTATACCTCTGTAATTTCCCCTTTCCAGGGCATCACCCTTCCCTTTGTACACATTTACAATTACACTCTTCAGCCAATCACCTGGGACAACACTCTCATATATAATCATATTTATCAGGTCAGTGACTCACCTAGAGTAGGTGGTGGCGACCATCATCCACTCACTTGATGTAGTGCTGCCTACTTCTTTCTTACCCTTTATTATTATTTTTCTGTGCCTGCCCTCCTTTCTTCCTGTTTCTCCCATCTTTCCTGTCACTTCTTATTGCTTTTCTTTCCTCTACAGCTGGCTTTACATTGAGTGACAAGCCAAATGGTTTCCTGTAAGCCAAGAAACCATTTACAACGCTGGGTGGTAACCATATAACCAAACCATACGTGCTCCCTACGTATCAACAAGTGGGTTGGTGGAGGGTTAGTGCCCCTCCCCGTAAAACAAATAACTCAAAGTCAAATGGCCACCCCTTACGGGATTATGGTGTCAGGCAATAGATAGATAGATAGTGACTAACCTCACCCCAGTATCTCCAGAGGCCTTCAACATTTCGGCAGTCAACCCAGACACACCTGCCGCCTTCCCCACCCGCATCCTGCCTATTGCCTCACTCACAGTAGCAGCGTCAATCAAAGGCCAAGGGCCGAACACTGGATCAGCTGGCTCCAAACCTTCTCTATTCCAATCAAACTCCTCATTCAACAACCAGCTATAATGCTCTCTCCATGCATCTTTAATATCCTCACTGTTCACCACACACTGCTCACCTACAATGTCCCGATTATCCCTCTACACTTGATTTGCCACCCTAAAAATCATATTTTTCCTTTCTCCATGATTTAGATTATCAAGTAAAAGTCTCTGTGACTCAGACTTCACCCTGTATACCTCTCTTCTAGCCCTGCGCTTGGCAGCCATGTACTCCTCCCTGTTACCACCCTTCTTCCATTCCCGGAAAAGCCTTCTTTTCTCCTTAACTGCAGCTTCTACACCCTCATCCCACCACCAACTCTTCCATCATAAACCCAGCCCCCCCAGGCCTTGCATGCAGGGATGCATTGCACATCCACCTAATCATTGTCATTTCTGTACGTTTAAACCTGCGAATATCCTCATCCTTTACTGCCCAGGTCTCACTACCATACAGCATCACACTCCTAACACATGCTGCATACAAAGACCCCTTAGCATGTAAGGAGAGTCCTCTCAATGTCAGGAGAGGCAACAGCTCCCTGAACTTCTTCCAACCACTTCTCACCCTAGCAACCGAGCTAACTCCAGCCCCACCTCTGGCACATAACATGTCTCCCAGATAACAAAACCCCTCCACACACTCAAGAGACTCACCAGCAAGTTCAATCCTTTCACGCCTAACAATCTCCACCTGCTCTCCCCGAGACACTGCACACATGAAATCAGCATTATCTCGCAGTCTACCTCTAATACCACTACATCTCTTGTGCACCCATTTATCACAAACACTACACAAGATTGAATTACTTCCCACACCTTTGTGGCATACTGCACAAGGCCACTCTTCCTCTTCTCTGTACTGCCACCAACCCTAGATATCATCACTTTTGTTTTATCTGCATTTACCCTTAAGCCCTTGTGCCCCATACCATCTCTCCACTTCTTAAATCTTTCCTCCGCCTCCTTTTCATTGTCTGCAATCAACACCAAATCATCAGCATACAACATCTTCCATGGGAGTCCATCTCTGAAGTCACGTGAGAAGGCTTCAAGCACCATGATGAACAACAAGGGACTCAAAACTGACCCCTGATGCACACCAACATTCACGGAAAACTCATCACTCAAAACTCAGTTCACTCTTACCTGTGTGCGAGCACCCACGTACATGGCCATAACCACCCTAACCAGCCACTCTTCCAGTCCTAGCTTTCTCATTGCCCACTTCACCACTTCTCTAGGGACTCTGTCAAAGGCCTTTTCCAAATCAACAAAAACAAAATACAATTCCCTTTTCTTTCCAATATATTTTTCCTGAAGCTGTGGAACAATGAATACAGCATCAGTGGTCCCCCTGCCTGGCATAAACCCAAACTGCATCTCATCGATATTCACTCTTTCTCTAATCATACCTTCTAGAACTCTTTCCATTACTTTCATTATCTGATCTGAGAGCTTTATACCTCTGTAATTTCCCCTTTCCAGGGCATCACCCTTCTCTTTGTGCACATTTACAATTATATTGTTCAGCCAATCATCTGGGACCACACACTCATATATAATCATATTTATCAGGTCACTGACTAACCTCACCCCAGTATCTCCTGAGGCCTTCAACATTTCACCAGTCAACCCAGACACACCTGCCGCCTTCCCCACCCGCATCCTGCCTATTGCCTCACTCACAGTAGCAGCGTCAATACCCCAAATATTAAAGTTATGGGAGATGTTTTAAGGATTTTCTTTTGCGGGTAGGCTGGAAGAAAAATATCGCTGCGGTTTATGTTACATGTGGGCTCAGAGTTGCTATAATTTAGTGTGGATTTAGTCGATATAAGGCTTTAGCATTAGTTGTGAGAGTTTGAGTGACCACACAATTGTACTTTTGTTGATGTAGGTTTGGATTGCACAGTTTTGCTGTAGGCTTTCTTTGATCAGCCAGATGACTTACTTGAATCACTGAGTGTGCCCTTTCTTTGCATAGCTATTTATAATAAGGTGCATAAACAGTTCCATATGTATGGCATAATTGAGGTTATTTTTTAGAGAATACATAAAGGTGATGCACATAGTTGAAATGATCAGTGAGAAAATTGTATCCATGGGGGCACCCATCATCCACTCACTCAGTATAGAGATGACATGGTCTCTACACTGAGTGACAAGCCAGATGGTTTCCTGTACCCAGGAAACCAGTTACTACACTAGGTGGTAACCATATAACCGGGGTTTTTGGCAGGGTTAAGTGTCCCCTCAGATTCCCCTATCCAAAATCACTTAAATCATGGCAGTCACTTTAGAAAGCCTGCCCAGGGCCGCAACCAAATGAGCAGATTCGCATGGCCATGTGGAATGTGAGAGGTGTAAATGAGGAGAGCAAGAGGGTGGAAGTGGTGAATATGTTCAAGAGCGCGAGATATGCCGTGATGGCATTGTGTGAAATGAAGATGAAAGGGTGTGAAGTGGTTAAGTGGGAGGGTGTGAAATGTGTAAGATCGGAAATGAATGGGCGAGGAGGATGCAAGGAAGGAGTTGCTTTGTTGATAAATGAGGTGTGGCAGGGTGGAATGAGAGACTACAAATGTGTCAGCTCGAGGCATATGTATGTCAAGTTCAAGTTTGAGAAGGTGAAAGTTGTGGTGATTGTAGTGTAATGCACCATGTGAGGACAGGAGTGAGAGAGAGAGAGAAAGGTTTTATGATGAGCTGGATGAAGTAGTGGGAGAAATGCCCAGGAGCTATAAAGTGATTGTGATAGGGAATATGAATTGAAGCGTAGGCAATGGTAATAGGGGATGTGAATTGAAGCGTAGGCAATGGTCCTGAGGATGACATAATGGGTTGTTATAGAGTACCAGGAGAAAATGATAATGGGAAGTGACTAAATTGACTAAAAGATATGTGTCAGGAGAGGAGGTTGTGCATTTGTAACTCATATGTCAAACACAAAGATGCACATAAATATGTACATGGTATAAATAGAACAGGGATCGTGTTGAAAGAAGCCTGGTTGATTACGTGCTCATAGAGAGGTTGATGATGGGAATGGTTGCTGATACGAGGGCCGTGAGAGGCCGAAGTGGAGGTCTGTCAGATCATATGATTGTGGTATGTAAGATCAAGCTGAGAGGAGTGAGGTGGATCAGGAGAGAGAGGGGCAGTCAGGGAGAGAGACTGAAAGTTGAGAAGGTGAGGATCAAAGAAATGGCAGATGATTACAGGACCAAAGTAGAGGAGGAGTTAGAATTAGTGAATTGGAATTAAATGGATCTGGACAGTGTGTGGAATGCATATAGGGACTGCTTAGTTAGGAATGCTGAAGCAGTGTATGGTGTGGCAAGAGTAACAACAAAGAAGAAAGGTATGGCATGGTGGGATGATAGGTTGTGAGAGTGGTGGAGGAAAAGAGGAAGAAATGGAGTTGAAATAACTGAATATGTTGAGAGCAAGAAGCACGTAAATAGACTAATGGAGAGGAGAACGTAGGGGGTAAATGATGATCTAGGAAGAAAAAAATGCAAACTACTGTGCTCTGAAAATAGGAAGTTATTCTGGAAAGAGGTGCGGAAATGTAGAAGTGAAAGCGGAAAGAAATGTGAAGGTGTGAAGGGTGTAGGTGGTAGATTATTAACCCAAGGGGATGAAGTAAGGACCAGATGGAAAGAATATTTTGAAAGCCTGATGAATGGGAACAGAGAGAACAGAGCTGCTGCAAACATGATTGGTTTTGGAGGTGTGCAAAGGACTGCAGAGCCAGGAGATGTGACATTCGCACAGGTGAAGATTGCTGTGAAGTGGCTGAAAAATGGGAAAGCATCTGGGGCTGATGAGGTGTATGCAGAGATGATTAACTGTGGTGGAGAGAGTGGAATGAAGTGCTTGTTGGAGATATGTAAGAAGGCATGGATGAGTGAAACCGTGCCAGCAGAGTGGAAAAAGGCTGTGATTATACCCCTGTACAAAAATAAAGGTGAGTGAAGTGATTGCAAGAATTATCGTGGCATAAGTTTATTGAGTGTGGTAGGAAAGGTATATGGAAGAATTATTATAGAGAAAGTAAGAGAGATATCAGAAGCCCTAGTGAGTGATGAACAGAGTGGCTTTAGGAGTGGCAGAGGATGTGTGGATCAAATATTTGCAGTGAGACAGTTAGTGGAGAAGGCTTGTGAGAAGGACCATAAGGTGTTTATGGCATTCATGGATCTGGAAAAAGCATACGACAAAGTAGACAGAGAAGGATTGTGGGATGTTTTGTGCATGTATGGACACATTAAAAAAAAAAAAAAAGATGGAAAGCTGCTAGGTGTCATCAAGAGTTTTTATGATAGTAGTGTGTTGAATTCGGGATCTATTGTATTTACTGTGTATTGCTTTAACCTGTTAAGTGTGGCGACATCTTTTCCTTTTCAATCACTCTGTGTGCATGAAGTTAGTTATAGGGGAGGATTGGCCAGAATGATTGCAGGGAGGGATTGTTGATACAAGATATTTTGGCTGGGTAGGGCATATGAATATGATGATGTGGGTGTGTTGGTTAAGGAGAAATGGGTGCAATATATTATCAATGTAATGAGAGTGAGTGAAAGGGTAATGGTAGTTGAAAATTTTCTGTGGGGTAACATTTGCGTTTATGTCGGTGTATACTCCACAGGCTGGCTTGGATGAGGTAAAGAAACATAGATTCTGGAATGACTTAATATATGTAGTAAGCAGTATGGGGGATGATGAGATATTTTGGGAGGGGACTTATACAGTCGTGTAAGGGAAGCAGCTCAAGGGTATGAAGGAGTACACGGAAGATGTGCATATAGTACAAGAATTGAGGAACAAGAAAGGATACCGTACTTGAGTATGGGGAGGCAATGAACATGATTGTGTGCAACACACATTTTAGGAAAAGAGAAAGTAGGTAGATTACATACAAGTCCTGGGGGAAATAGCAGCCAGATAGACCATTTCCTGGTCAGGAGGGCTGACAGGAGATTAGTGAGGGATGTTAAAGTTATAGGGATGGAAGAGTGTGTGGAACACAAGTTGTTCATATATGACATGGTGCTTTAGGTTCAGGTGATGAAAAAGAAGACCTATGGACCCAGGAGGTTGAAAAACCAAGCAGTAAAGGATGCCATCTATAGTGAGATGAGTAGAGTGGTGGCTGAACAGGGAGCTGTTGACAGAAGTGTTAATGAACAGTACTGAGTTATCAAGAACGATCTCCTGAGAGTTACTGATTCAGTATGTGGATGGACAAAGAGCCCCTCAAGATATAAAGTAACTTGGTGGTGGAATGAGGGTTTAGATGCTGCCGTTAAGGAGAAAAGAAGGCTTTTCTGTGAATGGAAAAGGAGTGATAACAAAGAGGAATACTTGGCTGCCAATTGTAGGGCTAAAAAAGAGGTTTACAGGGCAAAATTTGGGTCTCAGAGACTTTTACTGGATAACCTAAATAGGGTGGAAAGGGAGAATATGATATTTAAAGTGGCAAATGAGATGAGGGAAAACAAGGATATCATAGGTGAGCAGTGTGTGAAGAATCATGAAGGAAAGGTAGCGGTGTACTGTGGGGATATTAAAGATGCCTAGAGAGAGCATTATAAGCAGTTATTAAATGAGGAGTTTGACTGGAACAGGGAAGGTTTGGGGCCAGCAGATCTAGTGTTGGGCCCTTGGCCTTTGATTTATGCCACTACTGTGAGCAGGGCAATAGGCAGGATGCAGGTGGGGAAGGCAGCAGGTGTGTCTGGGTTGACTGCTGAAATGCTAAAGACCTCAGGAGATATGTGAGTAGGGTTAGTTACCGACTTGATAAATATGATTATATACAGTAGGCGCGGAAAGTGTTGACGCCATCTTGTGGTTAGCAAGGAGAAACAAATAAATTAACACTCACCATTGAATTTAGTATTTACTGGCATTCCCCTTCACCTTTATTATCTTCTTAAGGCATCTGGGGAGACTGATGGCGTAGTTTTGCAGAACAGACAGACTAAAACTGCTCCATACCTGCAGCCTCAAGTTTAGGCAAAGATGATGTGGCCATACTACGCATCTGCCGCTTCATGTGCGCCCATAAATTCTCAATGGGATTGATATCTGGGCTGTTTCCGGGCCAATCTCGAATAAAGGGAACCTCACAGTCTGTTAGCCACTGTTTCACTGACTTTGCAACATGTGCAGGGGCAGAATCTTGCATAAATACTCTTGCCTTGGTTTTATCAAAAGAGTCACTTAAAACATCACATAAGAGCTCCAAATAATTGTTCTGGTTCACTTTTTCATTTGCAGGTAGAATTACCAACCTACCAACACCATAATATGTAAAGCAGCCCCAAGCCATGAGTGAGGCTGGGTATTTAACAAACTTGGAAGTGTACTTAGGATCCAGGGGGTCACTGCCTGGTTTGCGGTACACTCGTGATGAAGGGGTACCAGTGACAGTAAATGTTGACTCATCACTCCAAAGCACAGTTTTCCATTGCTCCTCACTCCAGGCAAGATATTTCTTACAAAAATTTACTCTCTTTTTCTTCTGAAGTGCAGTTAGCAGTGGTTTTTTACGAGCACAAAAACTCCTGTAGCCCAGATCGTCATGCAACAGCTGCTGCACACTTCTGACAGACACATCTGCCAGCAACTGTGGGTTCTTTTCTTTTAAATCCCGTGCTGTTAGCCTTGGATCCTTGCTAACTTGCCTTGAGATCAGCTGACAGGTCCTGAAGGTTGTCTTACGAGGTCTTCCAGGCTTGGGAAGTGGAGTGGGAGGAATGGCCTCCCCACTGTCCTTGAACCGCTTCACCAGTCTCTGCACTGTCCTCAGTCTAACACCATCTGATTTGCAATAAATGGGAGTTTGTGGCCAGCTTTGTATAAAGTAATCACTTCCACACATTTGTCCTTGCTTGTGGTTACTTTAGGCATGATTAGAATGTGGTAGGTAACCAAATGCCTGTGTTATTTGAGTCAAAACATGCTCTCGTGGTGCACCACACACAGAGACAATCCTCCTCCTGTGGCTGCCCAAACATTACTGAGCCTGCTTCTGTGGTGCCAAACCTATCAAGCAGGGTTGCCAGCTCCCGTTGAAAAAGCGTCAGCTCATTTTGCATCACAGGGGAGGGTAGTATTGACCCTACTTCACTTAACGCGAAGAAGAATGACGTCGGCAAAAAAACGTCAATACTTTCCGCGCCTACTGTATGTGTTGTCCCAGATGGCTGACTGAAGAGTGTGATTGTAAATGTGTACAAGGGGAAGGGTGATGCCCTGGAAAGAGGAAATTAGTCATAAAGCTTTTGGACCAGATAATGAAGATAATAGAAAAAGTTCTATTAGAGAAAGATTGACAATTGATGAGATGCAGTTTGAGTTTATGCCAGGCAAGGGGACGACTGATGCCATATCCATTGTTCGACAGGTTCAGGAAAAATATATAGGAAAGAAAAGTGATCTCTACTTTATTTTTGTTGATTTGGAGAAGGTCTTTGGCAGAGTTCCAAGTGAGGTTGTGATGTTGACAATGAGAAAGCTTGGGATCAAGGAGCAGCTGGTCAGGGTGGCTATGGCTATGTATGTGGGTGCTCACACCCAGTTAAAAGGAAATGGAGATTGAATGGTGAGTTTTCCGTGAATGTTAGTGTGCATCAGGGGTCAGTCTTGAGCCCCTTGTTGTTTATCATGGTAGTTGAATCCCTGTCATGTGACTTCAGAAATGGACTTCTGTGGGAGATGTATGCCAATGATTTGGTGTTGATTGCTGGGAATGAAAGGGAGGTGGAGGACAGATTTAGGAAGCAGAGAGATGGTATGGCACACAGATGCTTGAGAGTGCAGTAAATACAGATAAAACAAAGGTGATAGAATCTAGGGCTGGTTGCGGCACTGTCAGATGAGAGGGGAAGTGGCCATGTGTGGTTTGCCACAAGGGGTATGGGAAGTAATTCCATCTTGTGCAGTGTTTGTGATAAATGGGTACATAAGAGATGTAGTGTTATTAGAGGTAGACTGTGAGATAATGTTGATTTCAGATTATCAGGTGTGAAAGAGTTGTTCTTGCTGTTGAGTCTCTCGAGTGTGTGAAAGAGTTGTTCTTGCTGTTGAGTCTCTCGAGTGTGTGAAAGAGTTTTATTTGAGAGACATTTTATGTGCTGGAGGTGGGGCTAGAGTGAGGAGTGGTTGGAAGAAGTTCAGGGAGCTGTTGCCTCACCCGACTTTAACCCGTGGATTGCGAGCCACAGCTCAGGTTGGGAAGTGCCGCGTTGCGAGCCACAGCTCAGGCTGTGCTAACCTTCCAGTGGCCGTGCATCACTGCTCACTACTCCGCCCCTATGCAAACTTACGCATGGCGCTACGCAGAGGTGGTAAGAGAGAGAGAGAGAGATTTTTTTTTTCTTTTCACCAGATGATGCCCTAGATGTTTATCTTCAAGCTTATAATAAATAAAAACTATTTTTTTTTTCTCACTAGTCCACTCCTACACAAACTTACGCATGGTGCTACGCAAAGATGTTTTTTTTTCTCTCTCTCTCCAGATGATGCCCTAGATGTTTATCTTCAAGTTTATAATAAAAACTTTTTTTTCTTTCCCCATTTTTTGCACATCACAGGATGGAATAAAAAAGGGTAATTGCGCAATCCAAGGGTTAAGAGGGCTTTCCGTCTGTGCTAAAGGATCTTTCTCTGTGGCATATGTTAGGAGTGCAATGATGTTTGGTAATGAGACCTGGGGAGTAAAGGAAGAGGATATTCACAGGCTCAAGCATATGGGAATGACATTGATTAGGTGGATGTGCAGTGCATCCTTGAGTTCAAGGCCTGGGGACAAATGTTTGATACTAAGAAATGTCCTTAGATTACTTTAGAGATCTAAGTGATTCCATGCCCAAATGCATCCAACTGGTCCTGAAAAACAAAGGAAACATGATTTCATATTAATGAATGGTATTTTATGAACAAACATTGTGATATACTATGATTTCTGTGTTTTTTAATACCTTGTGGGTGGAGGTCCTAAGTCAATTTGTGGTAGCTTTACACACCTGATGTTTTGGTGGACTTATGTGGTCCAATCGAGTGGAGCCTTTATGGGTCTAACCTGAGGGGTTATTGGGGTTTATTTTTCAAGTAATGCCGTTCGGGCAAATGAGGCTGGTTACCTTTTCCATAAATGTCAGGACTGAGTAACATAACCCCAGGCCCCTACACTCCCTTTTTTATGGGGCAAAATGGGATTGGATGATGAAGTTCATGAATATGATGGTGATGTTGATGATGATGATGACATGCAAGAGGATACTGGGGTTTAATTTGTCCGGTCCCGACCGATTTTTTTACCCAGCCTACTCCCAGGTCCCGACCGATTTTCGACTTTTTGTTTTTTGGCTGAAACCTTCACTTTTGATGAGAAACATCGAAAATTCATAGAGAAATCGTGATCTTGAAGTTAGAAATGTTGATACAGGTGTCACTCAACCTTAAGTTTTCCTTCTTTTTCAGGGTACCTGGCTAAAGAAAACGAACTATGGAAGGGTTAACTAATTCAAGCCACTGTAAATTACATATTTATTTTATTTATTTGGTACGAATTTATGTGTAGTACAAGTCTATATTGATTTTCACACAATAATATAGGTGTTTATAAATAAAGCATTGTTCACTCACCCAGAACCCCAGTATATGGCACCTTCCTTTACGACATTACCACATCATCAGTTCTGTTTGTTTCTACCTCTAGCTTCTTTGTTTCTTTGTCCTCCACCTCAGGAATCACTTTCACCGTGAATTTCGTCATTGGAGAGACCGTGAGGCAACATACCTTTACTGGCCAGGTTACAGCTAACAAGTGAATTGCCCAGTGTGGGGAGGAGAGGGGGGGAGGGGGGGGTTAGGTGGGGCCAGGCAGTATCCCTGCTTGACAGCAGGTAGAGAGGAAGGTCTCCCACATATGCGTACCCAAAATCACCCACGAATGTTGAAAAATGTGCACACAATGGGCGTTGCAATTGAATGACGTATGATGCACATTGTTGGGTCTGTCTGCGGAAAAAAGTAGCGACATGCATCGTATGTCGGTGGGACTCGGCGGGTTAATATGTAGACAAAATCGATAGGGGAAAAGTTATGAAATCACCAAAGCCTTTTGGAAAATGACCTTTAGCTCATACTACTGTACTGTATACTTCTAGATCAACACATAATAGTAGCATAGATAGCTGTAGTCTTTTTTACTTAAACTGGCCCAGAATTTTGTCCTTTTGTAGCTTATCATACATAGCCCAGTGGCAGAATGACAGGACAGTGCTGTCATTCTGTGTCCATTCCATAGCACTGCTTTGAGACTGCCATCATATTCTAGGGATAATCTCTCACTACAACTCGGTATGCAGAACGGAGAGATGACAATTTTGGGCGAAGTTAGTGTATAAAAGGTGTAGTGTTTTTCATTTCAGAGTGTACTGTAAATGGGTGTCAGACCTCTTGAGATGGTTCCATGAATTCAGGTGACATCCTGTGTTGTTTATTCTTGCGGCATCATAATTTTATTAATCCCAGGAAAAGTCTCCTATCGGAAGGGTTTATTAAGGCTGTATCTATCCCCTCCAGTTTGTAACATTTTTCTAAATGAATAAAAATGTCAGGAGATGTCAAGAATAAATGAAAAAGACCCTGGGTTATATCAACAGCCTTGCGTTGGATAAGGGGAGATGGTGGCTGAGTCAGTAGAGAGGAGGTCTGCTGTCCTAATGGATGCTGACTGGGGCAGGGAACAGTGTAAGAATTTGAATTTTGTTAAAGCTGGCTGAAATGATATACCATAAGACCTGCTGACATGTATATATAAGGGGGGGAAAAAAAAGTAACATCGTACACATGTCCTGATGTGACAGTCCTAGCATGTATTCATTATATCATCATTATCATCATCATCACGTGATCCTGTGTTGCCCTATAAGGAGCTTAGGAGCCCAGGTCTAGGCAAGTTGGTTCTGACATTTAAGATGAGAATGACCGGGCTCACTCATCCCTGAGTGGCATTATGTCAGCAATAAACCCCAACCACCCTTTGGATGTAAACCTTGCACCAGCTCAATCTGATTGGAGTGCCTTAATTACCCACTAAACCACCAGGTGCCATAATTTGATTATATGGTTACCAACCAGTGTAGTAAATTTTGGTTTCCTGATGTTCAGGAAACCATTTGGATTGGCACTCAGTGTAGAGTCACACATAGGCAGAAAGAAGAGGAAAGAATAAAGGAAAGAAAGACAGAAGAGGAAGGAAGGAAGAGAGGAAAGGGCAGGCACCCGAGCAGCACTGTATCGTGTGAGTGGATGGTGAGTTCCCCCAGTTATAGGCTAGATGTTGGTTTTTAGTACCAGAGTGGCAGGGAGTAGACTGTAGCACCAGTTGAGTAGGGTGGTACTCCCAAAGTGGATAGTAAGCTGATGACAGGGAGCGCTGGAGGTCCCGTTTCATCAGCCCTCAGGACTAGCTCCTGATCATCCCCATTTACTGAACTATTTCAAGTGATTCAGTAACACAGAGAGTAGGCCAGCATGCTCTCCAGTTGAAGTTCCTCTTACTCTCATCACCAAACCACATGCATATTACACACTACACTTCTTTTCAGATTTCAGCAAAATGGCATCTAATGATCAGTTCCCGGAGTCCCATGAGAGGGGGGGGGACCATAAAAGCCTCCACCATACGCCCCTCTCCTGGTGATGACCTAGCGAGATGCTTGGAACCACTGTCTGACTCACTTCTTTTTCATTTCTGCGACATTTGTGGCCTTTCTTCTAACTTTCTCTCTGTTTAGCACTGCCTCTCCTCCCCTAAACCTCACCCTCTCTTCCTAACTGAGACTCAGCTATTAGAGATGAATGATAACAAACCCTTCTCAGTATCCTCCTACTTTCTCTTTACTCATTTCAAAGCCAAAGGTGGCTGTTGTGTATATGTACACAATGACATATCTTGCTCTTGTGTTTCCTGAACTTGAATCTTCTGAATTCTCAACTTTTTGACTTCAGCTTTCCTGTCATTCTCTGACTAAATATACCTATGCTGTTTACTTATCCCGTAATTGTACTGACTGAAAAATTCTTCGGCTATCTTACTTCTACAGTGGAACACATCCTATCCATTTCTCCCATCTCTGAAATCTCCATTCTAGGAGGTGCGGTAGCACTTGGGAGTGTATGACATTGCCATGTCTTTACCCACACTTGGCTATGAGCATGCAAGCAAAAAGCAGCACACTGACCTACGAGCACAAGGGTCCTGTTTGCTAGCCCAGGCAAATATTGCAACATGGCAGAAATACTGGGTCTTCGTACATCATGGGCCTAAGGAGTGGCCGAGTAATCCGGACGGTGGTGCAGCTTTGACCATTTGGTAAGGGGGAAGATGGCCATTCGTGGCCGGGAGTTTCTGACTAATCCAGGTGGCCAGGGGGATTTTGATCATTCGATAGGGGTCTGTACAGCCATTCTTGCTCAGCTTGTGGGTTACGCTCTGTCTTTCTCGCATGCTGCCAGAAGTTTTCCAGAGATCGGGGCAGCCGGGGAATTTCCACCATTCCATAGGGATCTGTACAGCCATTCTTGCTCAGCTTGTGGATAATGTACAGTCTATTAACTGCACATGGACAGAGGCCGGTGAGCCATGCAACGGAATTCTTCTTCTTTTTCTTTTTTCTTTTTCTTTTTTTTGTAGGCTGGTCGACTGCTGAAACTGGAAGTTTTATGTCCAGTTACAGACAAATAATTCCTGATATGGTTACAATAGAGCCAAGGCCTAGTGAATGAATATGGAGCATGACTGGATACGCATCGTCCAGATAATGGAGGGATTACTGTATTTAGCTATGGAGTGTACTATTGGAAACGAGTGGAAATAAGAGATCGAGTGAATGGTCGTGCAGGTGCCAGTTGCATTCATTCAGTGTATCCTTCCTTTATGGCTCTCTCCCAATGTAGCCCCCACCTAAACAACCCATGATGAGTAGCATTACATATCACATGTGACATTATACCAATAATGGTAATTGAGTAATAATAATAATAACATTAGCAACAAGAGGGGCACTCAGTGGAGTGCATCTCTCCAACATGGGCAATGTAATTTCCAAACCCTTCTTCATAATGAGTTAGGTTTTCTCATCATTGATTAGAGTTTCGCAGAAAGTGTTTTCAGGATCCGGAATCTGTAATGTAATCTGGATCAGTCCAAAAAGTTATCGATTGTTCCCTGGGACATGGACTATCTACCCACCAAATTTGGTCCAAATCTTTCATTTTAGTTTTTGAGTAATTCTGCTAGCAGACAAGTGAACTAACAAACATCAGCTCCAAAAGTTACTCAATGGTTCCCCGGGACATGGGCTATCTTCTCACCAAATTTGATTCAAATCTTTCTCATTGTTTTTGAGTAATCCTGCCAGCAGACAAACAAACACGGGTGAAAACATACTCTCCTTGTCATAGAGAATAACTAGCTCTTTTCTTTCTCCACAGGTGCACACTCCGGTTTCCCAGCACAAATATAAAGATTCAGTTCCAGTCACTGGTTGACGACACAGACCCCCCACCAGCCAGGGTCCCATCTCCCAAGAGAAAAATGCAGCCCCTGAAAATAAACATTCCCGAACAGGATGCCAACTTCGGCTCCCCATTCCCATCACCCACTGGCACTATAAGGTAAATGATTGTTTATTTTGTGGGTACAGTAGCTAACTGTTTCTAGGGGCTTGAATACTGAGTGTTTGGCCCATTTCATTAGACACTCTCTCTCTCTCTCTCTCTCTCTCTCTCTCTCTCTCTCTCTCTCTCTCTCTCT